>JARYHS010011408.1:128037378-128190471 GCA_031002005.1 Vandiemenella viatica | reverse complement strand
TTGAATTCACGCAGCACTAGACTTCTGGGGTAACTTTCCATATTATGTTGACTATGAAAGAGTAGTGATGTTCCGATACCATCAAAGTATCGATATCTACTTAAATGAGTAGTACTCAAATTGTCTTACGATACTTACTCATATTAGTACTGCAAAAGTAATTTCATGTTTAGACACGAATATTTCCTCTGCCTTCCTGTAAAGAATTATTTATAGTAGTGTACATTATTTGTATCATATATTTGATAGATAATTTTCAGGCACCTTGCCGATTTATCAATGCGGTATTCTTTCTCAAGGAACTTTAAAGGCTATAAGACTGGAGACTTTGTCAACTAATCAGACTTTGTTTCAAATTGTAATTTTATAAGTGTTGTACAAAACGCCCTTTCCAATTTTAGTGCTTTCTTTCATGAAATTAAACAACTTTGATACTAATTTACAATATTTTACAGAACCTTTTGTTTTCAAATGTCAAGCCGGTCAACTGAAGTGTTTACCATCAGTAAAGCCTTACACGGCTCTTTTAATGTATTTTACCCGTGGCACATACTAATTTATGCGGGAAGGAATAACAATTTATGCATGTGGATAAAAAGGCTGTTTAGCGTTTTACCATCAGTAAAGCCTTACACAGTTCTTTTCATGTATTTTTACCCGTGGCACATACTAATTTATGCGGGAAGGAATAACAATCTATGCATGTGGATAAAAAGGCTGTTTAGTGTTTACCATCAGTAAAGCCTTACAAAGTTCTTTTCATGTATTTTTACCCGTGGCACATACTAATTTATGCGGGAAGGAATAACAATTTATGCATGTGGATAAAAAGGCTGTTTAGTGTTTTACCATCAGTAAAGCCTTACAAAGTTCTTTTCATGTATTTTTACCCGTGGCACATACTAGTTTATGCGGGAAGGAATAACAAATTATGCATGACCCAATCGTAATAGACACCAACACTCGATAAGACAAATTTTTTTCCGGACCATGACACCCTTGCATTAATTGAGGTTAACCCTAAGCTTGTCCTCAGACATCCAACATATTGCCGAGGCTACGAGACTTTAAAAAGTAACGATATAGTCGGTGATGTAATAAATTATTGCATCTTCGATTCGCTTTTTATAGTTTTTTATAACAATGCATTGCAATGATCACTTGTTGGACATAACTTATTGACTATAATATACTGGGTGTCATGCTGATAAAATATCAAATTTCTGTATTGCGACATTTTGAAATCAGTGTAAAGTGAGGGAATTTTTCACGCGTTTGACTGCCAAGATACGGGCTTTAAGAGGAAGTGGAGAGTATCGAGACTACTCATAATTGCATATCGATCCATGATCGGAAACTTCAACGTTCGCCACTAGATGACTCTGTTAATGGGAGCGCTTTTCTAGTGATCCAACAGATGCTCATTGTGTTGATTAAATACGCGGAAATGGCGTTTGTACAACAGTCATAAAAATTATGTAATATTTGCTCCACGAAAGAAGTCATCGGTGGAATGCGGAATAGTTGGTTATGCCTGTCGAATATCACCTGCTAATAAAATTACAGTACCACCGAATGACCGTTCGTTTCCACGTAAGTCTTGGAATGTTCAAACCAAAGATTCCAGCGTTTTTTGATGCTTTGAATGTTGCATGTTGATTGTAATACGTTTAAAAGTATCAAAGTGCAGTAAATTTTAATTTAAAGACTGTAATTAACAATGTTGTGTAAACTTTTATGTTTCGAATGAGTTTTTGGTTGTTTAGAATTGTTTAATATCGTTAATGTTTAATTGCCTGCATATACGAGTTAGTGAATTTAAGGTGCACTTTATTCTTTAGATGAAAGATGGCATATGCGTTTTATTAAAATAACCTAGAGTTTGAAACCTAAGAACCGACTCATTTGAAGCAATGGTTTATTTGTCAACTGAAATAGGTCCGTAACTAAACACTTACAATGTCATTCTAAACAATTAGAAAAAAAAAATTTGGAGGCGCAAAACAGCCATATGACACAACTCGTGGTGCGAAACATACATATGACACAACTCGCGGTAATTTACAGATATGACAGCAAGTTTAAGGTCCCATATCTGATCTTCACTCTTCAAGTAGCTGGCAGTCAAACGCGTGAAAAATTACCTCACCTTACACTGATTTCAAAATGCCTACAGTCGCAATACAGAAATTCACCGAAGATAGCATCCACTAAGTTCTAGATCATGTTAGATCATTCATGAAATTTTTCGTCAGTGCCAGTATACGAGTCTGTTTCGTAGACTAAATGGATCTCGTGTACAACCTCCAAAGGGCACATGTGAATAGTTCTTATCCCGACACATGCGAAAAATGCGGTACAGACCACAGTTAGTTGGAAAAATGGAAGAATGCATACTTTCTGCAGAAACAGCGGTAACAGATGCATAGCATATTGTCGGGATTGGCACGTATCTAAAACTGTCACGAACTGCACCACTCAAGAACAAGCTAGGAAAGGTGCCAAGCACAAACTTCGAAAGTATATACCTTTTAGGACTTACAGAATATTGACAACTTATACATGCACACACCAGTGTCAAGGATCATGAAAATATGCTCGGCCTCACAAATATTGACAGATGTTTCGGAATTTCTTGAGTTAACAGTCCAATCCTCATTCTGTTTCTATTTACCGCATACTTTGACAAGGCGTGTAGTGGGCATTCGCCTGGAGTGATTTCAGGAAACTATGGAAAAAATAACTTAAAACTGGATGGTCGCTTCCCGAATGCGATGCCAGAGTGCTATCGCTCGCCCAACAGTCATTGTCAATCCTCTTACGCACCCCACCTCATAAAATCCCGAAATGTTATGAAAACCGCAAAACATAGTGAATACAGGTAAAATATCGCCAAAATTATGTAATATTCGCTCTACGAAAGAAGTCATAGATTGATATGGTTAGAAGATGACTGAGGATGTATCAGTTTCATTAAGAATTCACCATTCCTCAGTTTAGATGTCCTAAATTACTTTATATGGACACAGTTAGCTTGGCAGGTAGAGTTCCATAGTGAAAAGGTTGTCGGTGTTATGAAGGACGATGCGAATTGCACCCTGATTGTGGAGTTTGCTGGGTTACGGGGCAAAAAGTGTGCATTCTGGCTCGAGACCGACCAAACCTGTAACATTTTTTTTTAATTTCTCTTTTCTGGATACCAGTTAACCAGTGGAGATGCTACATTTTGTGCTTAGGTACATCTCTTGTGGTATAAACTCGTAACTTTCTCCGGAGCAGAGCCTTCGTGGGTGAATCCTCAAAAATTAGACCATACTTTAGGTATGTTTTCAACCAGAGTGAGAAACATCCACTTCATTCATAAATGGTTACAACAGCTATCCATTCACCCACATGCATAGTGAAAAGGTTGTCGGTGTTATGAAGGATGATGCGAATTGCACCCTGATTGTGGAGTTTGCTGGGTTACGGGGCAAAAGTGTGCATTCTGGCTCGAGACCGACCAAACCTTGTAACATTTTTTTTAATTTCTTTTTGCTGGATACCTTAACCAGTGGAGATGCTACATTTTGTGCTTAGGTACATCTCTTGTGGTATAAACTCGTAACCTTTCTCCGGAGCAGAGCCTTCGTGGGTGAATCCTCAAAAATTAGACCATACTTTAGGTATGTTTTCAACCAGAGTGAGAAACATCCACTTCATTCATAAATGGTTACAACAGCTATCCATTCACCCAAATGCATAGAAAACACTAATCCGTATGCCTAGATTGGGATTCAAACCGGTATCCTCCTGAATGAGAGGCCAACACTCTCGGTGAAATTATAGGTGACAAAATTATAAGTGTTTGATTTAAAAGTGACATGTTTACAGCGTCAGCTAATCGTTAAATTACTTTATATGGACACAGTTAGCTTGGCAGGTAGAGTTCCATAGTGAAAAGGTTGTCGGTGTTATGAAGGACGATGCGAATTGCACCCTGATCGTGGAGTTTGCTGGGTTACGGGACAAAAAATGTGCATTCTGGCTCGAGACCGACCGAACCTGTAACATTTTTATTTTTGCTGGATACCAGTTAACCAGTGGAGATGCTACATTTTGTGCTTAAGTACATCTCTTGTGGTATAAACTCGTAACCTTTCTCCGGAGCATAGCCTTCGTGGGTGAATCCTCAAAAATTAGACCATACTTTAGGTATGTTTTCAACCAGAGTGAGAAACATCCACTTCATTCATAAATGGTTACAACAGCTATCCATTCACCCACATGCATAGAAAACACTAATCCGTATGCCTAGATCGGGATTCACACCGGTATCCTCCTGAATGAGAGGCCAACACTCTCGGTGAAATTATAGGTGACAAAATTACAAGTGTTTGATTTAAAAGTGACATGTTTACAGCGTCAGCTAATCGTCTCCACAATTTGAGTAGCTGTATGGTGCAAATTGAAATCAACGTTTCACGAAATACGTCTTATACCCGTTTCGTTTTACAAAATAGTCTTCATTTATAATGACAGCCTATATACCTAGTTTCGCTTCACGCACGTTTAAACTAATATCAGAGGTCATATTGGCGAACTATGGGACAAGCGGTCTTCCACAAACAAGATTTCACAGGATTACACCCACCACACCACTCGCCCCTAAAAATTCCTTTATCAAGTTATTTTTCATGAGTCCTTCATCACTTACTAGTCTTAAGACCCAATCGTAATAGACACCAACACTCGATAAGACATAATTTTTTCCGGATATAAGTACTAAGTATGTGCCACTTTCCACGAATATTATTAAAAAGTGTGAAAATGTGCAAAATAGATAAAAAAAATAATGAAAACTGACCAGTCAGAGAAATAGAACAAAGAATCGAGCATTACAGGGAGCAAGAGAGAAGCATAATTTCGTGAAAAATATACAGTTTCAGTAAGAAGCATGAAAATCCTATACTTCCCTTATTGAGGTTAACCCCAGTTTTGGGCTAAGTACCATGAAAGCCACACAGTAATTGAGGTTATTGTAGATAATTAGGTTAGGCAGGCTCAGCATGTTACATTGTGTTAGCTTAGGTTAACGCGCGAGCGCGTTAACCTAAGCTAACACGTAACATGCTGGCCCGCCTAACCTAGATTATCTACAATAACCTCAATTACTGTGTGGCTTTCATGGTACTTAGCCCAAAACTGGGGTAACCTCAATAAGGGAAGTTATAGGATTTTCATGCTTCTTACTGAAACTGATATATTTTTCACGAAATTATGCTTCTCTCTTGCTCCCTGTAATGCTCGATTCTTTGTTCTATTTCTCTGACTGGTCAGTTTTCATTATTTTTTTATCTATTTTGCACATTTTCACACTTTTTAATAATATTCGTGGAAAGTGGCACATACTTAGTACTTATATCCGGAAAAAATTTATGTCTTATCGAGTGTTGGGTGTCTATTACGATTGGGTCTTAAGACTAGTAAGTGATGAAGGACTCATGAAAAATAACTTGATAAAGGAATTTTTAGGGGCGAGTGGTGGTGGGTGTAATCCTGTGAAATCTTGTTTGTGGAAGACCGCTTGTCCCATAGTTCGCCAATATGACCTCTGATATTAGTTTAAACGTGCGTGAAGCGAAACTTAGCAACACGAGGTATATAGGCTGTCATTATAAATGAAGACTATTTTGTAAAACGAAACGGGTATAAGACGTATTTCGTGAAACGTTGATTTCAATTGCACCATACAGCTACTCAAATTGTGGAGACGATTAGCTGACGCTGTAAACATGTCACTTTTAAATCAAACACTTGTAATTTTGTCACCTATAATTTCACCGAGAGTGTTGGCCTCTCATTCAGGAGGATACCGGTGTGATCCCGATCTAGGCATACGGATTAGTGTTTTCTATGCATGTGGGTGAATGGATAGCTGTTGTAACCATTTATGAATGAAGTGGATGTTTCTCACTCTGGTTGAAAACATACCTAAAGTATGGTCTAATTTTTGAGGATTCACCCACGAAGGCTATGCTCCGGAGAAAGGTTACGAGTTTATACCACAAGAGATGTACTTAAGCACAAAATGTAGCATCTCCACTGGTTACTGGTATCCAGCAAAAATAAAAAAATAAAAATGTTACAGGTTCGGTCGGTCTCGAGCCAGAATGCACATTTTTTGTCCCGTAACCCAGCAAACTCCACGATCAGGGTGCAATTCGCATCGTCCTTCATAACACCGACAACCTTTTCACTATGGAACTCTACCTGCCAAGCTAACTGTGTCCATATAAAGTAATTTAACGATTAGCTGACGCTGTAAACATGTCACTTTTAAATCAAACACTTATAATTTTGTCACCTATAATTTCACCGAGAGTGTTGGCCTCTCATTCAGGAGGATACCGGTTTGAATCCCAATCTAGGCATACGGATTAGTGTTTTCTATGCATTTGGGTGAATGGATAGCTGTTGTAACCATTTATGAATGAAGTGGATGTTTCTCACTCTGGTTGAAAACATACCTAAAGTATGGTCTAATTTTTGAGGATTCACCCACGAAGGCTCTGCTCCGGAGAAAGTTACGAGTTTATACCACAAGAGATGTACCTAAGCACAAAATGTAGCATCTCCACTGGTTAACAGGTATCCAGCAAAAAGAAAAAAAAAAAATGTTACAAGGTTTGGTCGGTCTCGAGCCAGAATGCACACTTTTTGCCCCGTAACCCAGCAAACTCCACAATCAGGGTGCAATTCGCATCATCCTTCATAACACCGACAACCTTTTCACTATGCATGTGGGTGAATGGATAGCTGTTGTAACCATTTATGAATGAAGTGGATGTTTCTCACTCTGGTTGAAAACATACCTAAAGTATGGTCTAATTTTTGAGGATTCACCCACGAAGGCTCTGCTCCGGAGAAAGTTACGAGTTTATACCACAAGAGATGTACCTAAGCACAAAATGTAGCATCTCCACTGGTTAACTGGTATCCAGAAAAGAGAATTAAAAAAAATGTTACAGGTTTGGTCGGTCTCGAGCCAGAATGCACACTTTTTGCCCCGTAACCCAGCAAACTCCACAATCAGGGTGCAATTCGCATCGTCCTTCATAACACCGACAACCTTTTCACTATGGAACTCTACCTGCCAAGCTAACTGTGTCCATATAAAGTAATTTAGGACATCTAAACTGAGGAATGGTGAATTCTTAATGAAACTGATACATCCTCAGTCATCTTCTAACCATATCAAT
The DNA here is from genome assembly GCA_031002005.1 of Vandiemenella viatica. Lineage (NCBI taxonomy): Eukaryota > Metazoa > Arthropoda > Insecta > Orthoptera > Morabidae > Vandiemenella > Vandiemenella viatica. The sequence continues at coordinate 128,183,230 of JARYHS010011408.1, read as the reverse complement.
CTATGACTTCTTTCGTAGAGCGAATATTACATAATTTTGGCGATATTTTACCTGTATTCACTATGTTTTGCGGTTTTCATAACATTTCGGGATTTTATGAGGTGGGGTGCGTAAGAGGATTGACAATGACTGTTGGGCGAGCGATAGCACTCTGGCATCGCATTCGGGAAGCGACCATCCAGTTTTAAGTTATTTTTTCCATAGTTTCCTGAAATCACTCCAGGCGAATGCCCACTACACGCCTTGTCAAAGTATGCGGTAATAGAAACAGAATGAGGATTGGACTGTTAACTCAAGAAATTCCGAAACATCTGTCAATATTTGTGAGGCCGAGCATATTTTCATGATCCTTGACACTGGTGTGTGCATGTATAAGTTGTCAATATTCTGTAAGTCCTAAAAGGTATATACTTTCGAAGTTTGTGCTTGGCACCTTTCCTAGCTTGTTCTTGAGTGGTGCAGTTCGTGACAGTTTTAGATACGTGCCAATCCACGACAATATGCTATGCATCTGTTACCGCTGTTTCTGCAGAAAGTATGCATTCTTCCATTTTTCCAACTAACTGTGGTCTGTACCGCATTTTTCGCATGTGTCGGGATAAGAACTATTCACATGTGCCCTTTGGAGGTTGTACACGAGATCCATTTAGTCTACGAAACAGACTCGTATACTGGCACTGACGAAAAATTTCATGAATGATCTAACATGATCTAGAACTTAGTGGATGCTATCTTCGGTGAATTTCTGTATTGCGACTGTAGGCATTTTGAAATCAGTGTAAGGTGAGGTAATTTTTCACGCGTTTGACTGCCAGCTACTTGAAGAGTGAAGATCAGATATGGGACCTTAAACTTGCTGTCATATCTGTAAATTACCGCGAGTTGTGTCATATGTATGTTTCGCACCACGAGTTGTGTCATATGGCTGTTTTGCGCCTCCAATTTTTTTTTCTAATTGTTTAGAATGACATTGTAAGTGTTTAGTTACGGACCTATTTCAGTTGACAAAATAAACCATTGCTTCAAATGAGTCGGTTCTTAGGTTTCAAACTCTAGGTTATTTTAATAAAACGCATATGCCATCTTTCATCTAAAGAATAAAGTGCACCTTAAATTCACTAACTCGTATATGCAGGCAATTAAACATAAAACTAACGATATTAAACAATTCTAAACAACCAAAAAACTCATTCGAAACATAAAAGTTTACACAACATTGTTAATTACAGTCTTTAAATTAAAATTTACTGCACTTTGATACTTTTAAACGTATTACAATCACATGCAACATTCAAAGCATGAAAAAAAAACGCTGGAATCTTTGGTTTGAACATTCCAAGACTTACGTGGAAACGAACGGTCATTCGGTGGTACTGTAATTTTATTAGCAGGTGATATTCGACAGGCATAACCAACTATTCCGCATTCCACCGATGACTTCTTTCGTGAGCAAATATTACATAATTTTTATAACTGTTGTACAAACGCCATTTCCGCGTATTTAATCAACACAATGAGCATCTGTTGGATCACTAGAAAAGCGCTCCCATTAACAGAGTCATCTAGTGGCGAACGTTGAAGTTTCCGATCATGGATCGATATGCAATATGAGTAGTCTCGATACTCTCCACTTCCTCTTAAAGCCGTATCTTGGCAGTCAAACGCGTGAAAAATTCCCTCACTTTACACTGATTTCAAAATGTCGCAATACAGAAATTTGATATTTTATCAGCATGACACCCAGTACTTATAGTCAATAAGTTATGTCCAACAAGTGATCATTGCAATGCATTGTTATAAAAAACTATAAAAAGCGAATCGAAGATGCAATAATTTATTACATCACCGACTATATCGTTACTTTTTAAAGTCTCGTAGCCTCGGCAATATGTTGGATGTCTGAGGACAAGCTTAGGGTTAACCTCAATTAATGCAAGGGTGTCATGGTCCGGAAAAAAATTTGTCTTATCGAGTGTTGGTGTCTATTACGATTGGGTCATGCATAATTTGTTATTCCTTCCCGCATAAACTAGTATGTGCCACGGGTAAAAATACATGAAAAGAACTTTGTAAGGCTTTACTGATGGTAAAACACTAAACAGCCTTTTTATCCACATGCATAAATTGTTATTCCTTCCCGCATAAATTAGTATGTGCCACGGGTAAAAATACATGAAAAGAACTTTGTAAGGCTTTACTGATGGTAAACACTAAACAGCCTTTTTATCCACATGCATAGATTGTTATTCCTTCCCGCATAAATTAGTATGTGCCACGGGTAAAATACATGAAAAGAACTTTGTAAGGCTTTACTGATGGTAAACACTAAACAGCCTTTTTATCCACATGCATAGATTGTTATTCCTTCCCGCATAAATTAGTATGTGCCACGGGTAAAAATACATGAAAAGAACTGTGTAAGGCTTTACTGATGGTAAACGCTAAACAGCCTTTTTATCCACATGCATAAATTGTTATTCCTTCCCGCATAAATTAGTATGTGCCACGGGTAAAATACATTAAAAGAGCCGTGTAAGGCTTTACTGATGGTAAACACTTCAGTTGACCGGCTTGACATTTGAAAACAAAAAAAAAAGGTTCTGTAAAATATTGTAAATTAGTATCAAAGTTGTTTAATTTCATGAAAGAAAGCACTAAAATTGGAAAGGGCGTTTTGTACAACACTTATAAAATTACAATTTGAAACAAAGTCTGATTAGTTGACAAAGTCTCCAGTCTTATAGCCTTTAAAGTTCCTTGAGAAAGAATACCGCATTGATAAATCGGCAAGGTGCCTGAAAATTATCTATCAAATATATGATACAAATAATGTACACTACTATAAATAATTCTTTACAGGAAGGCAGAGGAAATATTCGTGTCTAAACATGAAATTACTTTTGCAGTACTAATATGAGTAAGTGTCGTAAGACAATTTGAGTACTACTCATTTAAGTAGATATCGATACTTTGATGGTATCGGAACATCACTACTCTTTCATAGTCAACATAATATGGAAAGTTACCCCAGAAGTCTAGTGCTGCGTGAATTCAAGAAATGTCACTCCATTAGCTTTCTAGAAGTTAGTTTTAATCATCTGTGCGCTTGCAACCTTAAGCCTCATGTTTTTCCGATATTGCAACGCTACTGGACCGATGATAAAGTTCGGGCCCTGAATTCTGAAGGATGCTGCTGTAAATTTGCTCCATATGGCATTCTTCTAGTTGATGTAGCTTCAGTTTAATGCAAAAATAATTCAGGTATATAGCGAATTAGCTCTCTTTTGCTTAAATATTATGTAAATAGTAAAAATCTGCATATTTTATTAGTCCCTTCAACAACTGACCAAGGAATTAAAAATGCCATAGATTCTGTGTATAAACATGGATACGACAACAACTAAACGTGGCATTATAAAAGCCAAGTGCAAACATTCTTGACACTCCGACGAACGGAAAATTTAGTTTTCCAAATATAAAATTTATTAAGTCCAGCTCTTCAGAAGAGAAAATGCAAATTTAGTCAGCTGAACATTTAGCTAATGTCTATGGCGAGACAACCGCCCATAATGTAGGTGAACGGGTAACGTTCTGGCCGCGCATTCGGGGACGCGGGTTCGAATCCCCGTCCGTGCATCCAGATTTGGGTTTTCCATGGTTTCCTGAAATCACTCCAGGTGAATGCCATGATGCTTCCTTCAAAAGGCTATGGCTGAATTCCTTCTCACGCAAAACTAAACTCACCGAATTCTAGTAAACTACCTTTGAAGGGGGACGTTAAACCTTTTTGGTATCTTTCGGAAGATTAGGCCTGAATGGGCCGACACCAGGTTTCGCCATTTCCCTTCTTCAACATGATGTTTCAAGGTCAGCGGGATGGTGTCAGGTTACAAGGAGGGGAGGGGACGGGAGGGGGTGGGGCAGCCAGGTAGATAATTCCGCACAGTCGGCCAGGTGCCTAATTATAGGGGAAGCGGCCGCAGGGGGGGCGGGGCGCGTGACCTATTTAATACAAAACGTACATATCCTTACTACTTACAGTTAATACTCATTATTAACGGTCTTCTAAAAGAATTAAAGCCATTGACTGCCAACACCTGGAAGACATGGTATGGCACAAAACTACACTATTACCGTGGAAGTTGGACATTTTCCCCAACTGCAGACAGTAATTATAAATGTATGATAAATTATTATTACCAACGAAATTAAGTTTGTCGTTCTCTTATTTGCTTATCGAACTCTTTTAAAATTTTTCACAGAAATATCTTCAGCGGTTTTTTGTCTAGATACAGCCATCAGCACAATTAAGACACTGTTGAAATGATCACACACGAATCAAAACAATGAAACAATTTTTTAAAAAAACACGCCATGCAGAAAACGAACAGAAGGGAGGCACAGAAAGTAACATCAGTCAACGTGATAAGTCTTAATGTAATCAAAAGTATAATGAAATTTAAGTATGCAGTGTAGTGAAAATGTGAGTTACGTATATAAAAAAGCAAAAAATGTTGTGTTGTACGAGACCCAAGCCAAAGTCACTGACACCAGGAGCAAAAATGGAAAATGTGAGTAGATAATAATTAAATCGCTGAAGATGCTCCTGTGAAAGAAGTGAAAAGCATTAGGTAAACGAATAAACGAACGAAAAATTCAATTTCTTTAGCAGTTATCATTTATCATACATTTATACTTATACTTTGACCACTCAACTACAAATCTGCAGGAGTTTACTAGTGCAGATACTCGATTTGAAAAGCTCCTACCCTCGAGGGCGTACTGTACAGGAAAAGTGATCATCGATTCAACAGAGGAGTTGTCGGAGAATGTCTGCGCTGAGGGGAATACTGCCGTAATGAACCTGTGTCGCCTTTGCTACCTGTGTTTTTATTGTCGGGTGTGGCGTGCGGTCCGTTTTGGGCCGTTACCTCCGATGGTTGCAAGGGCAGTAAAGGCCGCACCATTAGGCCGATAGGCCCGAAATGTCAGCTTCCGACCTTTATTTTTCAGGAAATGGGTTTATTACCGTTAAGAGGTTTCCAGCGGAAGTGGCGATTACGGAACATTTTCTTTCCCTCGGGATCACTTTGCACTACCGAAGAGTAGGCAAAAAGATTGAAAATACTTACTGCGTCGATTGTGTGTTGCGATAGTTCTTGATGAAAGAACAAAATTTAAAAACTACAGTGAACATGGCCAACAAAATTCTATAATTAAAAATGCGTCATGTTCATGTGGAAGAAACTTTTTAGAAGCCGTTAAGACTCTTGTATCTAATAGCGAGAGGTAACTTCCTTATGGATAATTACTACAATAATACTCACATGATTTAAGAGAAATTTCACATTTTAGAACCTTTGTAACAAGTAAAATTTTTATTTGAGAAAATACAGTACTTGTGGGGCTAGATTCCTGAGACACTTTTATTTTATTATTATTATTAACTCTACTACTAACTGAAAATATCATGATAAGTTTCCAACTAGTGTTATTTTCACGGCTTTCTTACTACGTAACAGGAATCGATGTAAGGCCTTTATCACAGCCATGTTTTACAACAATTTATACTATTTTTTGTGAGTGAAATTTAATATAAATTAAAGAAATAACATTTGGTGGGAGAGCGCGAACGTTTCTTATCACTAGAGACCGGATTATATGTAACATAAAAAGCTACAAATATGCATCCATATATGCATGAAAAGTGCAAAAAATGTCAAAATATGCAACATTATATAGCATAAAAATAGTAATTTTTAGATTTTTTATTTCAAAATCAACATGCAATTAGTAAGTAGTTGAATAACATAATCATAAATTCGATACTTAACAATTATTTAACCTTTTTTTTTTTTTTTTTTTACTTCTGTAAACGTAAATATTCGGGAACTGTTCCAAATATTCTTCGGTCCTTAAAAATATTTTTATAAGTGGATATGGACCGTTCCAAAACCACTGATGTAACTGTGCAGTATTAGAATTTGGGTGCTGTGTTAGCTGTCATTGTTTCTGGAAAACGTTCACCCGTCCCATTATTAAAACTATCAATTTGACAGAAGGGTTGAAAACCTGGGCTATTGTTCAAAATACTTTCAAATTTCATTTTAAATTTACACAGGAATACCTCTGGAAATGCGGATTTTACACATTAACTGAATAGAATCAGTCTACGTCAAACATTGAATTTCAAGCTTTTTAGTACTCGAAGGTAAGTGGAAAAAACGAATACTAATCGCAGCTATTGTTTCAATACTAGAATTGTAAAATGGTTCCTCGTACTGACAAACTGTCATAGCATCTCCACAACCAAAGTCGTTTACTACACCTTTAATGGCCTCGAAATGTTCATTGTTTAATCGTACAGCTTCAGCCCATGCCACCCATCAAGTTACCACTGGTTCCGGAGGTAAAGGCACATTTCGTAATTGTTTTCGTAGGCATTATTACGAGAACGTGCCTTAAGAAACGCTCTCTTTGTTGATGAAACCAGTTACATTCCCAAAAGCATCTCGTAGTTCTTCAGGGAGTCGTCATACACTAAGAGCTGTGCTGCTAGTAGGTTTTGCCGGCTACAACGTAAGATTTTATTTATTAACTAGATACACTACCGAAAAATATTTTGTATAGCGAAAATATGCAATATGCATCATCACTAGGTTTTAGGTTAAATATGCAATAACAGGTAAAAATGGGCTTAATATGCAAATGCATATGCAAATGCATACAATCCGGTCTCTACATATCACTTTTGTCAACCCATTTTGTTGATAGATTGTTTTGCAGTGTATACGATACAATAAAGCTAAGTGTTCGTTCAATGATGTGGAAAAATTCATCTAACGCTTACATTTCGAATCGGTTTTAGATACGATGTCATGCAATATTGCCTAGTGTTCCCAGTTTAGTAGAGAATTGATGGTGTATTGGAAGTTATAGTTGCTGTGTGCTGTCGCTTATGGAAAACTTCAAAATCTACGGCTCAAATCCATCGGACATTGCCACGTGTGAGCTGTCTGCGTGATGACAGTGGCCAGCAAGAACTCCAATGTGTCTCAGATAGAATATGTGCGGGACCAGTTGCAACGTCAACTCCATCCCATCGCCAGTATAACAACAGGTGTGTGCCCGATTATGACACACCTACAAGCAGAATCACTGGATTCGTCCGCTCCAGAGGGGCTGCGAAGTAATACTGGTGAGTGGTTCTATACTGCTAAGTTCTCTGTAAATTCGATTCGATTTTGTAATCGGTGATATAACATCAAATACTCTTTCAACCCGTAAATTTTCATTTCGTTTCCTCCTTCCCTTCTGGGTACTTTACTTTTTTCCCGAGAAGTGTATATTATACATGTGCTTCTAGTATCTCTGGTTTAAATACAAATTTAAAGTTAATAGATAATACTGTTTCTGAAATAGCGTGATAACAAAAATGGTCAAAAAATGACAATGTTGATGGCCACATTTGTCTTCATTTTTGCAGTTGACCGCCTACAAACATCGACACCCCTCACGATGCGGTAGAACTTTTTTTTTTAAATTCTCTCTTTATTTCTGCAAACTCCATCCCCATACTAAAATTTTGAATATATTCGGCTTTGGGCCAGAAAAATACGTAAAATATGCAGATTTAAAGCCTCCAAAATATTCTGTTTACGTGGTAGAGGACTGAGAGAAACGGAGAAACATAGGGCGTCAGTGGTAGTGTTCAATTTCCTATACAGAACAAAACCGGAGCTGCATGCCACATGATCACCGTTCTCTTATACTCTTACTAAATCTTTCTTCAGTTATAACACTAGGAGAAAGTATAAAGCATATGGCACTAAATTTTCAGAGCAATGCAGGAAGGGTAAACGTATTTACTAAATTTTAATTTAAAAAAGAACTTCGGAGACTTTTCCCTTTTAAAAATAGGTTTGAAAGGGTGTAAGAAGGGAAGCGTTTGTTGACGGTGGGACTTGGTCCTGGACTCCTTCAGTCGCCTTGTAATTAGTACGGGCGGCGCTTAAAAGCAGCCATAAACAACGGCCGTTTTAAGGCCGCCTGGGCAGCCTCCACAATGGATTGCGCCGCTTAATTGTTCCCTACGAGAGCGGCCTGCCGGCTACTGTATGCAAACAAGAGCGCCTAATTATTCAGCTTAACATAATCTGCCAGGAGCGTGCCAGCTTCGTGCGTTCCCAAGGCGTCCGTCTTACTGGCTTACGCAGTGGTTGGAAGCCTGAGCTTCAGCGGCCGATATAACATTACAGAGACTCACACACGCTATCCGTCTGTTTATCACCGTTCGGTTAATTTTCAAAGTTTCATGACAAAATATGCTATTCATACCGAAAAAAGTATCCTATGTGCTTCCTAGGGATATAGTTTTTTTATAAAATTTCACTGAGATCTCTTTAACCGTTTAGTCATGAAAATTGTAATATAGCCTTAATTTTTCTGATACATAACCGAAATGAGTTCAAAGAGCTGTGAGCATTCACGAAATTAACAGTAAAACACTTTTAAAGAAACTTTCTGGCAGTTTCAGAGATAAAGGATCCATTAGAAAGCAAAGCTCGATCGAAATGAGAAGTCAACACATGCTATATATGGAGTTTTTCTTGTTTGTTGAAAGGCAAAAATAAGGGAAAAAAAGAAAGATGGTGGCGAAGTGTCTCTCTGACGTCACTAGAGTCAAAGCAGAGAACAATACCGATCGAACAGGTGCATCAAACAAACATTAGGTCACTTAAATAAATCAGGAAACACCTTAAAAAGACCACCACCTGATAGTGAATTAAATTTGCAGAATATTAAAACAAGTTTCCACTTAATAGGTTCAGTAGTTTGAAAGATATTTAGTGTCAAAGATGACTATGAAATACTATTAGAATCGGGTAGTATCGTACACCCAAAGTTGGGGAATTTTAGACGAATTTGTTTGAGAGTAAAATCAGCTCACAGACTTGAAAATTATAGAAGAAATGATAAATACAAAAATTTCGCACTTGAGGATTTTTTCCTCAAGAACTGTCCCACTTAGGAGAAAGACTCAAAAAAAAAAAAAAAAAGTAAGCTCTAATACACATAAAATTTTCAAGTCGATCGGAGGTAAAATAAGATTGAGTTTTGCACACACACACACACACACAAAACAGCAGCTAAGCAAATCAGATTTTCTTCGGAATGGAGTACAAAATAGTTGTTGGGAACTCTGTACTGTTTCACCTAAGACGACAGTATAGACCCTGAGAGGTGGCTTCATGGCTTTCGACATAGAAAACTGAAAATTAGAAACACAGAAATTTGTTTCTTGTCAACGGTACCGATCAATTCGTGTGAGTGCTTAAACAATGATGTTTGTTTCATGGTAATCAATCTTAACTTTTACCAACATTGTATAATTATTTCCTCACAAATGTGACCATTTCACATTTAAACACTTACTAAAAAAAACGATGGCTGTTACAAGCATGTCTAGACACCCTCTTTGAAATGGCTATTTGGCGTAAAGTCACTGGGGAAAAATACCTTCATTACTTTTCTAAAAAAGAATAAGGAAGCCTTTAAACTACGTTTTAATTTTTACGCAAAATGGAATAATGTACTGACACTCAGGAGTAAGCCGAAACGTCTTTTTATTCGCTCGCAAAGCGGAGGATAAAGTTCAACATCGCTTTATTTACCTCTCACAAACACGATCTACACCACCTAACACCATGTCTTGTGCAAATTGAAGCGCTTTCGCAATTCGGTAATGTAAATGACGGTATTTTCGCACATACAGAAACAGTGTTGGCTATCTATTGTAAAACGTTACCACCAGAGAAAAACTACCTCCACTTCTTTTTCGGTACCCCACCCAGCTTCTAGCATCAAACGAGAATGGAAAATCCAGTGACTAAACTGTTCGTAGTAATTCACAAGTAATCACCAAATTGCCTGGACAGACCATTAAAACGTGCACAGTCGTCCGAGAGACTGTGAAAGAATCGGGACGATAAGAGATATGAGAAACGGTTAGAGTGCCACATATCACAGGCGCCACGACAGGGCGTCCGAATATTTAATATCTCTCGCCCATTAAGCGGCCAGTGTGAAATGCGCTCTTTTCCGCCCTCATTGGTTTTAAAAGACTCTGTAATTAATCAGAGGGCTGATGGTGCGGGCTTGAGGCGGGTCTGTGGCTGTGCGACACACACACAGTGCTCAGGCGTCCGGAGCGCTAAGTTAATTAATGGCGCCGCCACGCGTCATATTAATTACCAATCAAACGGCACGGCTCCAATTACCGCGGTTCACAGAACCACCAGCGCCACCCAACTCCAATGCTACCGACACAGTCCCTACACCAATAATCGTGCTCTCTCGCAGTTACACAGGAAATGTGAAAAAAAAAACTCTTTCAGAACACTTGAAGCACTGAAGTGTCTTCCGTCTCACTGAAGCTAGAAAATCGTTAATGATCTCTAATCATTACCCGTAATTTTGATTGCGTAGTGTAGATAATTGAAAATATATGCTGAGGCAACATTTATAGCCATTAACAAAAACAAGCTCTCAACAAAATGCTGATTTCAGCACCGTTGTAGTGATAAAAGACTGATGGTTTAATACACAAATCAAATTTTCGTTACAGCATAAAAAATTACCGATAACGCGGGAGGAAAAGGATGAAAAATACTACGTGGAAAATTGCTTCTAGTTAAACTGTTTAACGTCTTCCGAAGATCGTTTTCGTTTGAAACAAAACATGGATATTGTATTGGTATTAAACGCAATAAGAAATGAGTAAGTGATTTGCTGATACGATGTATCATAACAGTCTCCTGGTTTTTAATTTGTTTTTTGAATGTTAACTAACGGAAAAGAAAACTATCAAAAAACAAGAAATGGGGAAATAGTAAATCAAAAACGGCTCTTTGAGTGGAAGAGTTTGACAAGTACAATTATCTTCGTTTACTTTCACCATCGTAATAAACAATATGATACGCAGGTAATTCCCGAGGAGTAACCACAAAGTACATTATTGGATACTGTAGTTTGTTCGTTGAACTTTTGTGTAGGCTATATTACTCTACATCTGTTCAAGCAGCTAAAATTTTATGAGTAATTTAATTCAATTAGGTTCTTATAAAACATTCTTAAAGAAACTGATTTTATGCGTATCTCGTTATTCAAAAAAAATCTAACAATGTGGTCGGAATTCAGATATGTGCATGGCAACTGCAACAAATCTAATGACCAACTTCTAGAAAGTACTACAAAATGAATCAGTTCAGACCACTGTCGCATTCAACACCTTTTTTCGGTTATTGTTCTCTGCATCACGACATTATAAACTCCACGATCATCTATGCCGAAATCACCAAAAAGGAAATAATCTAATCTCATATTTCAAGCCAAAAGGTCAACAGCAGATCGATCTATTATGTTAAATTTTTTTAAATGTTCAAAACTGTGTGTGATACTAATACTTCACAATCTAGTCAATTTGTTTGGAATTCCTATGTGCTTCTTGCTATTCTGTTGACCTATCATTGGCTTCTGTAGTCAGTATTTTTGGATGCTGAGGCTGGGTTTAACCATTTAAAACTTTTGTACTTCCTTCAATGACATTCGTACAAGTAAGTACACGTAATTTACCTATTTAAGAACCATCAAAGAAGATGAGCTATGTATCCTGTTCCTAATATAGTCACGAACTTTTGTCTGTTGATATTCACGGCAGGTGTCTGATCGCCTGGAATCTCCAGCCAGCCGCCTGCACAGCGTCACTGCATTGTTTCCAGGTCGGCCCAGTGAGCTCCTGAAATATTTAAACCAGCAGACGCTGTGGATCCGAGTCCCAAACAAACAGAGACCCGCTTCCAGGGGCTTGCAGATTAGCAGCCACCACAGAGCAAGTGTTTCCCACACAGATAAACGCTGCCGTCCTATTTATTCTAGCAACATAACTGCTCCTTCTGTAGCACCAACAGGATTAATGGCACTTCGCTCGCCAAGTTTTTATAGGAAGATTCCATTATTCAACACTAGAGTTTGCCCAGAATGCTTGCCTGTTGATATCTTAGACGGTTCTTCATTTGTGTCTTTTTTTTTTTGCAACGATGTAATTCAGACAAAGGTAAAATGAAAAACAGCCTTCAGTCACTAGAATACCAATTTTATTGTATTATACAATGCATTTCTGACCCTGTGGATACATCTTTAGGTGTCTATGGTATTTACATTTGTTTTAAATTTTTTTTTAAGCGAGATTCGTACCTAGTAAAGTTTGTTCTTGTGCTGAAAAATGATTTCAAGTAAGTGTTGTGAACACGTTTATTATGAGAGAAAAGAATAAATATGAAAGCATTGTGGAAAACTTACCAGAATTGACGAGATGCTGAATAACTAGTTTCATATACATATTTATTGCGGAGCACTGTACTAGACACGATCTCGTTTAAGTTGCACATGTTTATATAAACAGAACAGTTTGAACAAAACAGTTTAAAGATGATGTGTATTACAAGTTATTCAAAGATGAAAATTATTATTCGTTGTCAGAGTTTATCGTGTTGGTGATCTTTTCTTCCAGTTTAACATTAAACTGGAAATAAATCTTTAAAAATATTAAAGTAATAGTGGCTAGTAAAGTCTACTTGTTCAGTTAACACATGTTCTGAGCTTTTTATCTTGTGGAGGAATATTTCTAACTGTTCTAACTGATCGATTTTCTTGGCATTTGACTGCATATGTGGTAGCACTGTTATAATTGTTGGGAAGAACGCTTATATGATTATAACTCATGCTGTTTTACACTGTTACCATACAGCCCGGATCAGATGCATCTTGGACGTAATCCGACATCAGCTCACAACCAAGATTACTAACTACCCAAGTTTTTCAATGTTCTCGCGATAGCAGCACATTAACTGCTCACTCATTATGTAAGACCGCTGGCTTGCAGTTATGAAGAGGACACGATTTCAAGAGATAGACGCTAGTACCCTCCAACATTGAAATTTGGCTACCAAATTCCAGCCAAGTCAATTAATGTTGACAGAAGAATGCAATGAAATTAAAAATAAATTAGGAATCCAAAAACTTATGGTATACCACTTAATATCAGTTTTATTTCTCGTCCAGGCCAGCGTGATAAATACGAAACTAGTTCCATTCGCATGAATTTAATAACCTCAGTAAATTGTTTGTTTTATGAAAGGAGCTCAAATTGGTTATAAATATAAATACATAATAACTTATGCTGTAACAAAATGTGCCGGATTTCATTCTGGCCCTGGCTGCATTTCAACCTAGACACGACCTCTACTAATGTTGCCATTCAAAAAGCATAACTTCTGTAACACGCTTAAAAATACAATCACTTAATCGCGATCTAACTTTGACCCATTGGAACTGTTTACTATAAGCTGATATAATGATATTAATAATAAAAAGCAATTAATATGTTCATTTTAACGCAATACATACTTTTAATTCATTTCTTCGAGTTCATGATAACAATGGCATAGGCTATAGAGGAAACGCAGTGTTGTGGCAGTTCATTTCTTGCAGATGCTTAAATAAATACAACTGTTATCAGATAACACTCCTAACCTTAAAAATTATCTAATCTGGTACGTTTCTAGTTTACTATAACAGTGACATCTACGAACAGAGGGTAAAAGAAAACATCTACATTGACTGAATATAAATAAACAAGAAGCAACTAATAATTAATATCTAGATTTAAACACACTATCTACTTTCCTTTCAGTTGTTTGGCAATTCATTTATTCGCGGCTGCTCATTGAAATAGAATTAATATCAATAAAATAACGCTCATAACATATAGTATGTATTATCATCTATAGTCATTGTTAATCCATTAATGAAAGTTCGGTGTGTGACGTTACACCGTTACGGACGTGATAACCAATGAAAAATATTATCATTTTATTAGTATAAAAGATTATTATTTTTCACGAACATTGTAATGAAGGAGATAAGCCAAAAATAAAAATTACAAAAATGGTAAGTACGGGAAAAGTTGGCAATATGAAACGTGAATGAGTTTGCGGCGCTGGCGATGCCGTGGGATCCTTTTGAAGGGTTCTTTAGAGCGGTCTCCAGTCCAGTCCCACTTCCCCTAAGCCTCTTCACGCGTGGGATATTCCCGGCCGTCCTTAAGGACCTCTAAAAGGAACTGCGACGAGGCCCTGTGGAGTGGTTTCCGGCCTCGCCTCGTCAGCACAGGACACGCCGCTAATAGAACACGGCAGCAAGAGGAGCCTCACATATCCAGCAAACAAAGACGTCCCTTCTAATAATGATACACGGTCATTTTTAGAAAGTAAAAGGGAATTCTGTAGAACCAAGTAACAATACAATGTTGAAACTGTTATGACCTATAAAGAAGATGGTCCCGATTTAGGTGACATTTCGTATCGGGAAAACAGTTCCCGGCAATTCTTTTTAAATGTCTCGCATCATAACGTCTTAAAACTCTTGAAAGAACACAGTTATTATATTGTCTCTGGTTGTTACTAAGATCATAATCTGCGTGGTCCAAGGCAATGTACTGTTGGATAGGCGGGATTATGCTTATTGTGGGGGAGTTATCCTGAGCACAATATATGACAGTTTGCTTAAAAATTGACTTGACAAGATTGCGCCCTGTAGAATTTCAGGGAAATCTGCTGCTGCCTTTGATCAAATTAGAAAAAAAAAACTAACTGTAGTTTGCGATAGTGATATCCACTAGCATTCATGGTTCCTGCTTCTATTTCGTTTTGATACTATCGACTTTAATTCAGTAACGTGTAAAATATACAAATCCTATACGTAGCAAAGTTTCGTATTCACTAGATGGAATATAAGATTCGTGCCACAAAAAGCGGAAAGTCCCATCGCAAACATTACAACACCTTAGACTACACTACGTACATTTCAAAATCCCCTCCACATACTGGTGTTGTACTTACAATCTTGAATTGACTTGCTTTTTAAATATATGATACGGCGGAAGATATGGAGCAAATAAACAGAATAAACAAATATTCATAAATCAATAAAGTTTTTTATTTAAAAGTAATAATTTTCATTTTCACCTGGCATTAAAAATGTGTTGAGACTTTTGGATACCTGACCATCGTATGATAGTGAAAAAAGCCGCAGTAGCTCTTGCTTTTCTTCGACAAACGTGAACTTACGAGAGTGCAATAAGGGCCCTGGTTGTCAGCTGAATTAATAAAACAATCGCATTAGATCCAGGATTGCATGCTTCAGTGCCTTGCTCAACAAATTCGTGAAATATGTTGAAACTCGCATTGCGTTCCATTGATTGTACTGAAATTTGGTTTCTAAACAGTAAAATAAAAAACGATTATCAATATCATAAAATTATGAGTTTATAAAATATCGATGTATTTATCAAATGAAAGTTGTTGATTAAAAATCATAAAATGTGTTAACAAACGGACACCTAGGGCAGCAAGGATCTGTAAAGAACTGTAGAAGAGTGAAATATTTTTAATTATATCTTTTTAACTTGAACTTTGTTATAGTAATTACACACAGATATTGAAGGGGACACCAACGTCAATTCAACAATAGTTGAAACTAACTGTATAAACCTCATGCCGTGATTGTGTTCGATGAACAAACATTTTCTTCCAATAGTTAAGTAGTATTACGTTAAGACTTGAGTTGCAGCGTAATGAAATTGAATGGTGTGATCTGGTGATTTAATATGCCTATCCATATGGATATACCCTGTACTGATTCATTTTTTAATTTAATTACTATTTCTTAATTCCGATGGCCCACGTGACCCAGTAGAAATTCCCGAACACCCTTCTTCAGCATTTCATGAATTTTTGCTTCAGATTCAGTCAACGTTTGAGGTAAATTGTTCACGTTATCCTTCAGTAATTTATTCCACTCCAAGACTCGCTTCCCTATAAAAGAAAATTTTTATAGGCCCTTATGCCTGATATCAGATCTGTTTTACTATCACGGAAATCAGTTTCATTCCACTTACTGCTCCCTACCCCTCTACCTGAGGCCAGTACAGAATAAACCTTATACACTGCCAGCACCCGCCTCCTGTATTCCAATCACTTCACTTCAATTTCCTTTATTATGTCAGTCACAATAGTGTTTTGTGGCAATTTCCACATACAAAACTAGCTACTCTCCTCTCCTGAAATACCATTACGCGAAAGTAAGAGAAAACTACACAGTTTCTATGTTATGATCAATTGAATAAAGAAATGAATGTAATTAGAGGAAAATTTCCTTTTTACGTATCCTGAAGGTGTAAATTTTCAAACTTCATAATTTTTACTCACATCACCATAATAGTAAAATTCCATCTGCCATTAAACAGCAGTATTGATCATGTACAGTACAATATTCTATTCCACTTGTAAGCACCTTAGAATTTTGGCAAATTCTAGTTTTGCGTAGGCGGGACTTAGAAATTTCGAGAAGAGCAGTTTTCAACTTTAAGTAATTTCCCTGTAATCTTGCTCACAGTAACAATTCACTATAAAATCATTTTAAAGTGTATTTATCCTATCGGGAAACGTTTAGTTTAAGAGATATTCCCGTTTGTTAATGTTTTGAAACACGCGATCAGAATAGTAGAGAATTCTAAGATTTGTAATATCTTTAAATCACGTAAAGCTACAACCGAACTTTTATCACCAGCTGTAGTCAGCACTATCCCCGATATGTTGGTAATAAAATTAAGTAATTCGGCAAAGTTTAATTAGTAGTTTTAATTAAGAGAAAAAGATAAACTTTTTATTAAAAGAGATATTAAATTAAAAATTACATCAGTAAATAGCCCTAATTGAGACGATTTTGTACATATATGGGTTTCCATAAAAAGTTTTAGTATTTGGCTGGTAATTAAGTTTTTGAAAATAGATTATTGCTGATTGTCGGGTAGAAGTTCGGGAAAGTCCACAAAGTCCGCCAAGATCGGTCACGTGATGAATTCAGTCTTAAGACTTTAGAAACCTTTTGAAACATTAAATTAAATTAAAAATCGATAGAACAGGATGATAAAAAGTCCCTGTAAAAATCTCAGATTAGACTATCGAATACTTTTAAAGATATTAATTAAAGAAAGATTTGCCAAGGTCACAGGGCTATAATAGTTCGTGCGGTAAGCACACGTTGTCTCATTCTTACGCTGGGAAGTGATCGAGCAACTCCGCGCATGACTTTATCAGTGATGTGTAAAGTAGGAACTTAGCAAAATGTAGTCTGTCTTTTCTTACTTTCGGTTTCGTCTGGTCTGTACTTCGGGAAAAGTATGTGAAGGAACATTACGTCGGTTTTGTCGCCGGTCGTAACTTGCTATGCTGGTCAGTGAACTGTTTTCGACCATGTGGGGTGTCGTGTTATATAGTAACTATAATGACTGTTGAGAACTTATAAATTCACTAAAGGGGTCAGTCGGTTAAATTTCTCTCCACAACCTGCAAACTTTTGGTAAAGTGTGTTCGATTTGCCTGCTCAACTGTTAAATGCTATTTTGAACTTGTGATTTTGAAAATAAAACTTTGGTATTTCTAGCAGTGAACTTGTGTGCTTTAGTAGACAGCTTACAACCTTTTCTCTATTTGTGGGTTAACAAATATTCTGGCGACCTAAAGCATTTAAGTTGAGTTATCCGGCTACATGGTCAAGTCAAAATTATTTCGTAAATTTTCTACAGAACTTTGAGTCAACATCAATAGTTAGTTGAGGCACTAAGGCTATACTACAGCCCCGGTATCAGCCTAGGTTCCTTACACACTGATTGTATGAAATTTGTTATTACTGAGTAGATACATGAATAATTATTGGCAGTATCAAATTTCTAATTTTGAAAAATTATGAACTATACAATTTAAAATGCCTTAAATTAAACCATTTAAAAAGATGTAAAACTGAAACTCAAAACTGATACCAACTGTAAAGAATCGTGAAATTGTAAAATATTTTTACTTATAACAATAAGTATGTGGTAATGAACTAGAACTGAAATACACTCAAGATAATGGCTGAAATACCTAGGATGCGGGCTGATCGAAATGGTGAATCCTGAACATGGGTGAAGACTAGGATCGTGATAGCTACAGCAACATTCCAAAAACTTAAACTTGTGTTTCGTCGTGACCTGTTCAGCACTGGCTAGTGACTTGTGAAATGCTAGGTACTGCCAGTGTAACTGTACGGCGTCGAAGTCGAGAGTGAACGCCTCTTCCGTTAATCACCTCCACACTGTCAAGATGACATTCAAAACCACGTAGAAAATTACGTAATGAACAAAGAAATCGTTCGCCGGTCTACGAAACAAAAAAGACATAAAATGCATGAATTCAGCGTATTTTAATCACATCTTTCGACAGTCTTCTGCAGGCATTTTGGAAGGAAAATGGGGACCTAGATGAAGGGGAGTTTCGGGAAGGTGTTGCACATTTACAACATTGCATCCTTAATAAGAGCAACACATAACAGTGTTAGTTATTAAATGGCAGTGGCCAACCTTTTCCAAGGAGACGGCACCGGAAGAAATAGTGAAAACGTTCAATCCCCAAACCGTGAGAGCAAAGAACGAAGGAAACAAAAATAAAATACTCCTCGCAACGGTTACGTAATATTACTTTCAAGCTTCAGTAGCAGAATGTGTAATTAATTTGTGAGAACCGTAACGCTCGACGAACATCATTGATATCAATTATTGTTTAAAATGGATGCGCTATTAAACTGAGTAGTTTGCTTCAACAGCAGTATGATTTAAGAGTACATTGCAGTCTTCCCGGTAGAACAAGCTCAAAAGGTACTCACAGAATATTTTTTGTTTGAACGTATTAAATTGCTAATTTACAATTCTGATTAAGATTTATAGTTACTGTGTTGTTATTATGTGGAGTTGTATGTACAGCTAATGCATTGTTTCATGTTTCATTGGTCCTATGTAAAGCTGCAGAGTGGTTATTCTATCATTTAAGGTTTAAAGCATCCTCTGGAATGAGAGTCCAGTTATCCTCGGGATCGTTCTCCTGGGTCAGTCTTCGGCGATGTATGTCCCTGGTGCTTATCGTTACCAGAAGTTTCATTAAGAAAGAATTCAATTACAATGTCCTGTTAAATTTATATCAACTAGCCCATGTTATCAACAAGTTCTCATCTAGGACAAGAGAGGTTTGATAACCTAACTAAGCGCCTAATTAGGACGACTGAAATTGTAGAACCACTCGTGACAGGATAAGAACGCCTGTCAATAAATCCACCCAACGCCACAAATCGGGAGTCTGTTTCCCAGAGTTTCAGACGTGATTTCTCGTAGACACCACTTAACTGAAAATATGCATTACTATCTACATGGAACTCAGTACATAGTTGTAAGAGAACAGAATAGCTAGAACAGTTAAGTCTTGTGGCGGAGGTTAATTCTATCTGAAATTATTAATTGATAAAAACAGAAAATTCAATATACAAGCACCTTAGACATTTATTGAGTTTTAAAAGGGTTTCAGAACTGAAAAATTCAAGCCACGTCAACGTCGAGGTCATTAGAGAGGAGGAAGGACTGGGGCAAGGAATTGGAATGAATTCGGCCATGGCCTTTGAAGTAACCATCCCGGCATTCAACTGGAGTTATTTCGGGAAACCATGGAAAACTGAAATCTGGATGCCCGGACGGGGATTCGAACTTGTGCTCCCCCGAATACGAGGGCAGAGCGTTACCACCCAAACACTAGTTACTACACGCTCTTTTTTAAATTTATATCAGTTTAATAGAAGTGAGAAACGGTGAGGATGGCATATCGCGGTTACGGCAAATAATTATAGGTTTCAAGCATGGAAGATAAACCACACATATATATGCTTCAGAACGGTTATCTGAAGCAAGCGTGACAATTATGCCTCACCTCTTTAAGCAACTATGATGAGCGACATTATTGGAAAACAATCCGTATGTAAAACAGCCCCCTATTCGGTTCTCCGGGAGGGGGCTACTTTAATGTCAGCAGTCAAAGTTCCTAAAGAGCAAACCAGATCCAGCGATAGAAAAACAGCAAATATATATAATTGATAAGTACCGCAACGCATTACGTAGAAACGCTGGATTCTAAATAAACAGAACATGTAACATATTCGCAGATGACCAGGGATTATTTTGCGGGGACAGAGTTGATGTTCAAAAGTAAAAAACATTAACCGAATTTAATAAGCAAATATTCACTCAGACATTTAAAGCAACGACTATTAAATCAAAAGAGCTCGTCATATGCAAATTATTTGAAAAAGATAGAATACTAAAACAAACAAACACATTTAAATATCTGGCAATAATATATATCGCGGATGAGACGAAGATGTACGCTGCAAAACTACAAACTATACAACAGTAATAAACACTGTAAATTCCTACTGAAACCATCATTAGGAAAGCAAATTATCGGACTCACAACACCCTCCCACGACCAACTTTAGCATGGCATATTTAAAAAAGAGGGAAAAGTTACAATATTTGAAGAAATGAGGTTGATGGGAAGAAAAGCTGGGACACTGCATGGGTAAGTAAAGAAGTGAGGACATGAAAGGAATTACGATTAGAAGTAATTGAATAATATTTACAGATGTACTGAAACCAACTGAAACAACAACGCAGAAAGAACGAATCCGTCAGTGTCTCCCGATTACCGCGGCAAATGTGCATATAGGAAGAAAATCTTTGGGATAGCCCTGTAAAACATTCCAGCATTCCAGCAGACCTACTAGATGAACGGATTGTGCTGTGGGAACCCGGTGGCAAGTTTGCTATAGGTTCGCCGGAGAAAGTGTAATGTGGCACGTGACTGCCTTTGAGCGGGGGTTATTCGTATTTCGGGCGGGTGCAGAGTAGTAAGTGGCGTCGAACGTGCCCGGCATCCGGCACCCAGCTGAACCACCCTAATTGACAGGTGGACTTCGGCTTACCGCGATTGGCGAAACGCATAATTGGCAGCTTGCCACTCGGCTGTCACGTTGTCGCGCCCCAACGTGTCCATTCCTACATTTTGCATACGGGCAACCACTTAGCGGTCAAACATGGCGTTTCCAGATGTGTTAATCCACTTAGCTTCCTCCGAAGACAGGTACTATAGTATCCTGGTGTATATATTTCAATGGCTTCGGTTGAAGTTTGAGACCTCACAAGTTTTACTCCCGTGTCTGACTGATCGCTGTGAAGGCACTCAAAGATGTTATGACATAGATTCAGATGCTTACAGAGTGGGCCGCAGGTCGCATTGGCCAGTAAAACACGTAGCTAACTCAGGAAACTTTTTTTTATTATTGTTTGTGGTTCGTCAAAATCGTGGCAGAGGATTTGGAGATAGAAGAGGCAGGAATTCTGAAGGACCGGGGATCGTACCTACGTCCTTCCCCGTGCCAGACCATAGAATTAACAGATTATAAATAAAAATTCCGTCTGGAAACAACTGTTGATGTTAATGTTACTTTATTCCCATACGCGTTTCGCCCTTATAGTGTGGGGCATCGTCAGTGGCTGTGAATATGTTTTACATGTGTTTCATTACATTTGACGAAAGTATTACAAATTATTACAAATGTAACGAAACACATGTAAAACAAATTCACATCCACTTACGACGCCTCACACCATAAGGGCAAAACGCGTATGGGAATAAAGTTGTTTCCAGACGGAATTTTGATTTATAATATATTAACCAACAACTGCGGATGATGGACTAAAACCAGATTTGCTTAGAATTAACCATTCGTCCCTCGAGTTGGATCAAGAAAACGAGTCACGAATATTTTATTTGTCAAAAGCTTGGTTCACAAGCAATTCTCTCCCGAAGATTAAGTTTCACTACGAACTTTTCCTCATAAATCTTTTTCATTATTGTCTATTTCCAATGTCGTCTAACTACAAACGCTGTGGATTCTCTTGTAATTCGATTTTGGTGCTCAGTGTTTATCTCTCACAGAATTCCGTTTTACCTCTTTCACTGCAGGTTTTGTTCCTTTTTCTAATCATTTAAAAGGTTACTGTGGTTGGATTTCTCAATCTATCTGATTTTGTTATTTAGGAAACAACTTTAATGAAGTGATAGGAAAGTTAGAACATTAATAATGCAGTATCCGTAGACATTTAATCAATTTGTTGAGTCAGAGATATCAAAAAGATGCAACACATTTAGTATCACTACATCTCTACAGAAACGGAAACTCCATCTGAATATTTTAAAAACAAAAAGTTGGGGGAGGAGGCACTGATTTCAAAATGGCCGCTACTAGATGCTTCTCTCAACGTACTAGCAGCTCACGACCCCACTTTTTCGTAAAAACATTTGGCGTGCCAACCTTTGGTCCAAGATACGCAAACATTACGCATTGCAAATTATTGTTATTGCAATATGTCAGTGACCATGATTTTGTGTCACGATTAATGCTTGAGCTGGATTATTCCAACAATAAAATCACGATGCTTGTCATTTCGCTGTAAACGTGTTTAAAATAAATGTATCTGTCATTTTCGTTTCGTACTTCAATCAGGATGGCGATAAAGAGTGTATTTGTAGAATGCTTTTTAAAATCTCATAAACAGTGCAGATATTACAGTAATTGTATCGCGTTATCGTCTTTAAATATTCTACCACCTAACTGGGTTGACAGTTTCGAAATAACTTGAATTACTACGATATTTACGTCTGTATTTTTACTTATAGTTAAGGATCTTAATTCTCAGTTATCACAGGATACTTTCTTTAGTGTTTCACTGTGATGATCAACAGGTAGAAGACTGGCGATAATATATATATATAATATATAAAATAGCTTCTCAGAAAAATTCAAATTGTTCGGATGAAATATAAACGAGATTAGTTTACCAGGCTGCTCAACTCGCAATATTCAGGAAAACTAGATAATTGTTACTCTCAGCGGGTATCATTACGTTTGAGAAGTGAATGATTCGCATCGTTCACAGCGAGGAGGTAGGCAACCCTTGCGGCACAAGAGTGGGACTGCGCCAAATATTTACCGAATAATTTCGTGATTACACATTACTGCCTCCGAGCCAGGGCATTAAAGGGCCCCATAAATATTAACGTGGTTGGCCTGGCCAGGCAGCACACAAAGCAGCAATAAAGCCAGGAGACCTCCCGCCTCGACTAGGGGCGAACACCTCGGCTCGCTTGTTTTAAAACTTCCTTCGTGTTACCTCTGTACCGGAAAATACACATTTTTGAATTCAAGAGTAAACAAACGTGAGTTACAAGCAATATGGAGACAAATGTAGAAGAATCTTGTAACTTCCCTGTATCCTTCAAGAATTCATCTAGGATTCATTCGGTCATAATTTAGTCTTACATCCAACTCGGGAAAATACCTTTGCTGCTTCTTTCCTTGAGTCTTGAAACAAATAGAATCAACGAGGCAACAAACAGCAGATATGGCTTTTATTTTTGTTAAATCCGTACAAAAAAAATATTAAAATCCAAATACTCTGTTGTTCTTGGTTTCAAGCGCTTTTTTTTTTTTTTTTTTTATTGTACAAGATTAAGACAACATTATCCGAAAGATATAACTATAAAATTGGTGTATGTTTGAAGAAGCAAAGCTCCATCTAACTTAAGACAGAATACTTCCATTTTTAACTATCAATTTGGCGCCTCCTTCGACACAGAGTTTTGTTTGTAGATGCTTAACGAATTTCGCTGGACGCGGGAAGAAATAATTAATGAATCATTGAACACATGCAATACCTTATGACAACGTATATGTGTGAAAAATCTGATCAGCTGCGTTCAGTACCTAGCGATGCACCTAGGAGGAGTGCTTTTCAGATTAAGTTTAGAATGAATCTGAATGTGGCAGTCAGCATTGGAGAAGAGTGAATAAAATAAGTTATAAATGTGCAGTTATCATTGTTTGACGTGGTCAATAAGATCTATTGACAGAGTTAAGATTTGCCGCGTAATTAGGCTGTGTCATGGCTTAACAAAACCCGTTAATGTAGAGTAAAGGAATCCTGTTGGCCATCCGAACTATCGAGAAATCTAGCGTTCTCCACATGGTCTGTATCCTGTTCTCTCCGAAATGGTGGTTCAACGTCATGTTTCCTAGGCCCCGTTTCTCACCTCACTATTCCATTCCGTTACTACGTCTCCGAGCTGATCGCTGTGTCCGGGTAAGTGATTGGCAAATTTTGGCACATGGAGGGGTAAGAACAGCGAAGCAGCGGAGTAGCGATAGAGCAGATTGACCTTGAACCGCCTCCGTTAGTTTAACAGGCTATAGTTTAAGAAATTTAATATCTAAAAGTTAATTTAATATCCCGGAAAAAAAATTGTAATTTGAACCAGCGCGCTCTGAGTACCCAATCAGATCCCTTAACCTCTGTGCCACCAGATCTCTCCCCCTGGTATAGTGCAACGCAAATAAAGAGAATCAGATAATCCAGGAACTGATATTTACGAAGCGAAATAAAAAAAATCGAACTGACTGCTTTTTGAATTGATTCTATATGAGTACATGTAAACGACCGCAGGTTTGTCAGCAAGTTAGTGGTAGCGAAGTTGGTGGTACCCTGACCTTGCGTTGAATTTCGTCACCAGAACTGGTAGTTTTAATTACCGTGTTCCATCTACCAATACTAAACTCTGCTAAATTAATAATGCCAACGGATGTTAAATACAAATTGCAACTGTTAATTCCAGAAATCCTTTCAATAAGGCTAAGATTTGGAATCAGAAAATAAATTGAATATTTGGATATGATTCACATGCCATGAGAATAATTCCGAATTTATTTTATCCAGCATCTTAGGAATACCTTTGCATTTCTTCTTCCTCGCATCCAATCTAGTTACCAACATTTTTTAAACTGAAATGGTTAGTTCTTTGTACAAACAATTAAATCAACTCCTTCACCAGTATTTGTGCAGTTTATTTGAAGCGTAGTTCGTGGAATAGTAGGTTTTAGATGCTAAACATTTACAACTTCAAGTTGGTATTAACTTTTTTTAAATTAATTCACAAAGAATATTATTTAAATCTCAGTGCTCATTCAGTTCTAACCACTGAATGCATAGATGGTTTTTATTTTACGCGAAAAGATTTTTAGTTTCTTTCCAAAACAGAAGCTCTACTCAGCGCAGTCAGAAAGAATATTCACAACTGTAAATCACTCCATAGATTCTAAATTATGAATACTGACAGCTGTAAAACAAAATTTTAAAGAAACACTTTAATAAAAAAGCAGTGTGAATCTTTTTCTGTAATAGTAGAAGGAAGGAACCAACTATCATATGGTGTGTGTAGTATGTGTTTTAGGAAATTCGATGAACATCTTACTACCAAAAAAATTGCTATAAATGGCGTTTTCTATTTTCACTATCGATTTTTTTTTAATCGAGAATGGTAGGTACTATAATAGTGACATGATCATTTGTAAATAAGAATTTTCGCTTACTGTCGCTACAGTTACATTTGAAAGCAAGCACTGCGTATGTTAATGGCTACGGCAGTAATTACGCATCTAGTGTAGTAGGCACGTCTGTTTGACCTGCCACACGGGAGTGACTGAGGGTGAGGGGAGAGATAAGACCAGCGGCAGTAAAACAGGACTGGACGGCTGCCACGACAACGGCAGGGCCTTGTACAAGCGCCGTGTTTTCGTTTTGTGCTTGGTAGCAGATATGAGCTCTAACGGGCAATTATAATGTACAGTGCGGGGCATCGAAAACAAAAAGGCTCTTCACCGTATAGTGCTTCGACTTAGGTTAGTTTAACGGGTAATCGGCCAGATTCTACCTGCCACAGTGCAAAACAGGTTCTTTATCTGGAACGGGAAGCTCGCTGCTACCTGGAAAAGGTATTAACACTATCTATGTTTACGTCAAAGACATTTTTGCAGGCGAATTTCCTTATGAGGTTTACAACATAAGCATGCAGGACCACTTCACGTTAAGCTCTGTCCCAACAGATACTGCTTTACAAGTTGAGAAATTTAACTATCTTAGTTACTACTTTAAAACCTTGTGAAGAGTTACAAGTGTATATGAAACAGAACTACACAACTGGATACATCATTTGAACTGTCACATCATAGGTGACGTTTTGGCAGACGAATCAGCTTAGCTTATCACAACTCTAGACAAATTATTACCATAAGTCTCAAATTAGGTAACGATACAGTCGCCGTATTTGTAAGAGCCCAGTAACTATTTCAGTAAAAGTAGAAGGTGGAAGGGGAACCGAAAACTGGTACTGACCTGTTGAAATTGGGATTAACTGCTTCCTTATAATGTCCTTTTCATGTTTTGCACTCTCCTTTTACTGAAAAGTCGCCACGAATTAAATTAAAAATGCCGAAATGTAGGACGCTCGGCAACCGCGAAATGTCAGCAGTACTGCAAAAATGACACAAAAATTATCGGTACAGGGATCATATCAACCTAAACAGGTTCGTTTTGTCATAGTGATCGAGGTTAGGTTGAAATTCGACCTGGACCAAGAGTAAAAAATTTACGGGAAATTCGTTCTGCGGTATCCATCTCAGAAACGGCGCATTTGTTTACAACGGAAGCAATCGATTGTCTCTGACTGCTTATATCGATTCTAAGATGACGAGCCTTGTTGTACTGCATTTCCGAAAAATAGTTTGTATCTGTTAATTTCATGCGACGTTTTACAACGGAGTGAAGCTAAAACGGCAAGAAAATATTACAACAAAGGGTTAATCTATCATTTCAAGAGATTATCATTGATTTCGCCGCGCCGATAGCATCTACTAGCTGCGCTGCAGTGTCATATATTAGAATTTTTAATTTAATTCGTGGGGAATTTTCCGAAAAAGGAGACAGCAAAACATAAAAGAGGGCATTCTAAGGAAGCAGTTAGTCCAAATTTCAACAGGTCAGTACCAGTTTTGGGATGGTGGAGGAGATCCCCTCCCGCCTAAAATAGATAATGTAACATAAAATTTTACGTTGAATAATGTATTTGACACATAAATAATGCAACTGGTGACATACAGGAAAGACTTCTGTCTTGAAGACCTGTAGAATTTCTTACTGGCTGTTCAATAGCCTCTATCGTAACCACCTAACCCAACTTTGTAATCCTGCCAGGTATGGGGGACCTACAGTTTAAAGTGGATCCCAACCACGGAGCGTCCTACCACCTTCACATTAACAAAGCGAAGCTTTGCCAGAGTTGAGGGTAAGTTTTAAGAACCGTAAAAATTCCAATCGATAGCGGCATTCGAACGGAGGACCTTCCGTTCCCCATCACATGCCTTAACCGAGCCACCAGTACGATCCTTGGGTATTGAAAACGTCTAAAAGATTGCTGTTTTCCGAAATGAAGTCAGTTTTATATTTATTCTATGAAATAATCACTTACCCTTGAAGTTTTTAAGCGATCTCAGTTCGAAATATTAATGCGTGTGTAGAATCAGGCAGCTCCCATAGTCTACAGGAAGCTGCTGTTTCATGAAAATAGCTGGATCCATAAAGAAGATTGCATGATAACGTTTCAAATCTCACATTGAGTATTGATCTTCTTCCTTTATTGGCTAGGATGTGTCAAGAACTCGAAATATGAAAGACGCCTCCCATTCACTATACGAGAACATGAAAAACCCGGGTGGGTGTTCGGTAACAGGTAGCTGTGCAGTAATCGTGGAATTATTCATTACCAATTACTTGTTCATTTAATACTATTCAAGCAGTAAGATATTATTTCAGTGATGAGTTTGATTGCAGCGGGAGAAATTTTTCATCTCTGCTCCAGTGAATTGAATGCAGTTAACGTCAGGTTGTCTTCAGTCTTCCAAGCAGTGCAATGTTCGGTGCTGCAGTCTCTAAGTCTGACGCATCAGTAATAGACATCATCACCTTTCAACGCCAGCAAGCTTCACACGTCAACAAGACCTTTACCCCCATTCTTAAATAGCTTTGAGACGGTGATCCATTGAGATGGATATCATGTTCTACGAAAAAATATTGTCACAATAATTTGTTTTGTACTTGTAAAACTGGTTTGTTTCTGTGTTTTGAAGGCAAAACATATAGCATTTGCGATGTTGTTGCAGGCCATGTTTCCACAGTTGCTTAATTAATTACTAGTTGAAAGAACACGCCAATGCAACTGTTTAGTTTATTTATTGCTGCGTCGTACGCGTTTCACCTCTCATCGAGGCATCATCAGCGACGAATTATTTACATTTGTTACTATCGTATGCAGCTGCGCATCTCCGTTTTCATATACAACGCATATTTTGCCTGTATCATATTTACAATATTGTTTGTTATCATCGTTCAGTCTTCTGTTAGCGTCAGCTTTAATCATTCAATTCTTTGAAATACCAAATAATAATTAAACATATAAATCATTGATCTAAAATTTATTTGATTTTCTTTTTGGGTTTAGCGATGCATGTTTCTTGCTGGTGGTGTCAAAGTTTCGGTACAAATTTGGCACCATCGTCGGGGCTGATTCAAGTTAATGTAATTTTTTTTCTAGTATACTGCACGGACTGTTTACGTTTTCGGCAGAGATGGTGTGTGCTCGAAAACAAACGCGTTGCAACAACAACAATATCTTTGCCGGAGAAACAACACTATCTCTGGAATAGCATATATTCTTTGCCGGAGAAACAATACAATCTTTAGACCAGCGGATAATCTTTACCGGAGAAACATCAACATCTCTGCCGAAAAATGTAAACAGTCCATCCAGTGTACCGGAAAACTATACATGAATTTGAAGCAGCCCTGAAAAATGCGCCAGGTTAGTACGAAACGTTGGCATCTACAGCAAGAAACACTAAGCGCTGAATCGTAAAAGAAAAGTTTTACAAAATGGCACTTGAGAAAAGTGTGAGATTTTATTATCAATAATCTACTTGTGTTAATTACAGTTTACAAAAAAAGGAGTTTCTATACATTTGCCATTCTGGATTAGAAACTGAAGTAAGTATACCACAGACAACAGCGACAGTGTGATATTACATTATCTTGCAGAAATATGATCTTCCAGATTCAAGACCGAAAGCTTAATCAACAGTTGTTTACCTTACTTAGTAATATACGCATATAGTGTGTACACCTAACAGCCAGGATTGATTTTAATATCTTGAGTAAAAATTGGTACTGCAAGCAATTAGAAATGGATTTCATAAACACACGTTGACATTAGAGAAGGGAGAGGATTCTGGACAAAGAACTGTAAGGAAATAGTTAATGGTTTGTATGAGGAAACAATAGTGGCATCTGATTGGAGTGGTTTCAGAAAAAAAAGTCCCCACTGGATATAGAACCGGTATACATTTACAAAAAGTTATGGAAGCTAGAAAACATAACTCAACAGTATTCTGCAAACAGGAATCTGTCGGGATACAAATCTTATCCACCTATTAAATCCACATATTTGCTCTCATATCACTCATTCCTAAAATATGACGGGTAGTCGTCGTATGTAATGAAAGCATATTACGTTTCCACCTGTTACAAGTCCTCTCCACAGCAGGTAAGGTCCTTAATGCCTCTTAAGCTTTAACACTTCCATTTTTAAACAATTTAGCATTCCAGTGCCACTGTAACGCCATGACCAAAGCGATACGCAAGACTGGGGCATTTTTCATTTTCAGGTTGTGTCAGCTCGACTTAGCTAGCTCGGTAGCACAGGACTTTATGCCTGAGAATTATCGCATTAGTTACACCGTACACTACTTAACACCCGAAACCTGTGCGTGTAAGTCCATTAACGCGCGGTCGCCGTGAAACAAAACAAAAAAATACCAATCCTGCATTCCAGTTAGTCTGCTCACAGATGCTCTTAAGCGTCTGGGCAGATAAATCCGAGGCATTACTCTTGTCCGCAATGAGACACAATAAATTGTCCGCAGGGAAAATAATCGGTGTTTTGTCGCTGTGCAAGCACTTTCTCTAATTACAGCTCCCCTTATGCACCTCGATGACGCATCTGAATCAGATTTCGTTATACATCATCCGGAGAGGAAGTATTATGTTTGTATGAAAGACAAACACAGCCTGCATACAAAAAGGCTGTTTTGTGACAGCGTGTTGATCGTTTCTTCACGCCGCGCTATAAAGTGCTGTGAATGTGTGCAGCGTAATTATGGTGTGTGGCGCAGATTACATCGGACGGCGAAATTAATGTCTGGGTGAAAGCTGACGCCGCGAATATAACTCGCTAGCGATGCGTGAGCGTAGCCTCTTCCAACTGTCGGCTGGTTTTTTCCTTGATTTTTTTTTATTTGTGAAACGTGTTCCGGTTAGTAGAGAGAAAGTTTTCCCCGCTGTTAATGGTCCACGTCGTGTACTGAACACGATATATGAGGGCCAATAGGCATTTAACTCCCAATGAAAACACGACACCGTAAACTGTTTCTCGAGTGTTCACTGCATGAAAAGTGGACGACCCATTTGCCTCTCTCGACCTCGTAGAACTACTTTTCAAATATTTGTAACTAAGACTTTAATGCAGTTGCAACTTAGCTGATACTACTTGAAAAATAATTCGTTTGCAAATGAAGTTTTTTTTGGTACCGCCAATATGTGAAGCATGACAGGCATATTTCGAGTGTCCTTTCAATAGGTATATTAAGTGCTAATGATTTTGTGCCGACTCGAAGGCCGATGAACTGTCCAGCCAACACAGTGACTGGGTGACTGGGAGGTATTTCGGGGCGATGTTATGTAGCTAATAAAGTAAGATGCCACGAAACAATATTCCATAGTTAGAAGAAATGGAGGATTATGTTGGAAGTTAGCTGGGCCAATGGTCGAAAAGTTAATTTATACTGCCTAATTTTAGCCAGTAATAAAGAAGATATGTTCTAGTGTGAGGCGGGGGGGGGCAGGGGGGGGGGGAGCAGAGAGAGAGGGGGTCGAGGCTGATGTGAACGATCTGTTATACCAGGATACTCGTTTCCGACCTTTGGGAATGTTGTCAGTTGTGCGAGTTTGTAATTGGTTCTAATTTTCTCAGTTACTAGAGCTGTGTATTGTGTTTAACATAAAATTAAAATTAAAACAGATGTTAAACTGTAATACTTTCGGTGTCGTTCACCTCTGAAATCATACCCGGACAAACATTCAATGCAAGAGATTAAGGCTTTATCTTAAAAATCGCCATATTCGAAGAAGCGGAAGGACTTTAAGGACTTCATCAGGGGATTTGATTCGTATGTGGCCTTCGCGCCTTGATGGTATATGGCTGGCAAGTGCTTTGTGTAACACAAAGCGTCTGTGTCAATTGCCGTCGCTACCACTTAGGAACTGAAAGGATTAAAAGCTAACTGAAGGTTGATTGGTCCCTCCCGAAGTAGATATACTGAGACTCTTATTGGAGGTAAGGGATATAGGGGAATTAGAGTTTAATGTGGAATCCGAATGTACTTCACATTACACAGCAAGCTGTGCCAGAGGTGAAGGATGGGTTAAGGACCTATGAAAATCCACTCCGAGACAGATATTAGAACCGGATACCCTTCGATCTCCATCCAGACGCCTTAAACATTGAGCCACCAGGAAGATGATTGCAAGCGCAGTGTGAACAAAAACGCAATGAAGATTACCGACCACAATACTGGCAGCAGAGTGACTGATATGATGAGAGAATTGATTCTTTACCGGAGTGACAAAAACTCATAACACACAGATTGCTGCATAAAGAGGGCAATAAAAATAAAAAAGATAAGAATAATTGTTAACTGAAACAAACAATCTATACGCACGAATACTCTGTTTAGAGAGCTAAATAGTCAGCCAGTTTGAGATTCGGAGTTGCTGTCCAAGATTCAGTGAAATTCAATTGGAGAAATACACGGACCTTACCGATTAGGACGGTCCTTTTTTTTTTGTCCATGGCTTTACGCCTCTTCGGTGTCGAGGTGATTGGAGACGGAAAGGATGGGGGAGAAGGAACGGTAAGGAATTCGGCCACTGCCTTTCAAAGGAAGCATCCCGGCATTCGGCTGGAGTGATTTGGGGAAACCATGAAAACCCAAATTCTGGATGCCCGGACGAGAATTCGAACCGACGTCCTCCGGAATGCGAGGCCAAAGCGTTACCGCTCACCCAACACGATCGGTGACTGTCCTTATTGATTATCGTTACTAGACGGATTTTTCTGGAGTGCTTCATAGACAACTTGCTGTGAGGACAACATTTCACCTGCATTTCGCAACCGTACTGATCAATTCCAGGTGAGTTAGCCGTTAGAATCCTGTCAATGGCACTGATGAACTTTGTTACCATGCCTCTGTCGTTTGACCTTCAGGACGCTTCGACAGCGACGTCAGTGGAATTACTTAGCGCCTCTCCGTAGTCCCGCGGCTCGTCTCGTTTTAGTCGCGGTGGCATGTTGGTCTAAGCAGACAGCACAGCTATTGAGCCCGAGGCGCGTGGCCCACAGCGGGGGGCCTTCTTCTCGCCTTTTGTAAATACCGCGTCGCCGTGTATAAGGAGCGCCTTGTCTGCTAACGAGCCGGCGGTAAACGGGAGCGACAAGTGCGGAGCGCATACCCTGCACGTTCCCACTCCTCATAGTATCACCTCGCATAGCGCAGACCTGGAAAGCAATTGCTACGTCGCCTTTGCATAGAGGCAAAAAATTTTCTTCTGGAAAACCGTTGTGCTTATTGGATCCTATTGAGAACTAGTGGCTAATACATTTTTTTTATTTATGGCTTTACGTCTTGTCGACGTCGAGGTCATTACAGGCGGGTGGGACTAGGGACAAGAAACGGGAATGAATTCGACCATGGCCTTTTTGACTGAAGATTTCCGGCATTGGCCTGGATTGATTTGGAGAAACCATGAATAACCCAAATCTGGATTTCTGGACGGGGAATCGAACCACTGTCTACCCGAATGCGAGGCCAGAGCGGGTTAATTACTGCCACGTATGAAAACTTCTCGATAACAGATAAGTTGCAGAACGTAAAATTTTTGAAAAATTTGGTGACCAGCATCACAAATATAAGTTTGTTGAGACATTTTATAATTTTTTTACTATGGCTTAGGATAACTGGCTTCCCCAGCTGTGGTTAGGCCGAGACAAGGTAGCAGTATTGCAGAGCCAAAGGGTGAGTGGTTAACACAGGGGTCTGACATTCAATAAGTCATGGGTTCGATATCCGGTCCATCAATTAAGATTTTAGTTTTCCACAGTTCCCCGAAAACATTTCAAGCGAATGCTGGGATGGTTTCAATCGCTTCTTTATTCTGTAAAACCACAAGTATTTTTTAAAAAAAGAATCATGGATTTTGTTTGATCACATTGCTGCGATCATTACAAAAGTGTAATAGAGCTGATACAGTGATTGGGCTGGGATTGCATGGCAGGCAGGCGACATAGTTCCCGTTTGAATTTACTGGCTAGTATCCGATCTCTAGAAATACTTCACTTCCACCAATCAAGTATCCGGATTTAAATGAAAGGAACGATAATATCCGGTAATAATATACGGTACTGATACATGGATGTATTTTTTTTTATGAGGTACTTGCCTATAGATTAAGAGGTTCCCAGTTCGAATCCCGATCTCTGCTATAATCTTTACAGATCCCAGAATTACCTTTTACCACTGGCAATGC
Source organism: Vandiemenella viatica (assembly GCA_031002005.1). Taxonomy (NCBI): domain Eukaryota; kingdom Metazoa; phylum Arthropoda; class Insecta; order Orthoptera; family Morabidae; genus Vandiemenella; species Vandiemenella viatica. Next base: position 128,149,608 of record JARYHS010011408.1, on the reverse strand, counting down.
TTTGTTCTGTTGATTTCAAGTATTCTAAGCTGTTCGTCGTTCGGATTCCTTGTTAAACCAAACCACACAGTAGAATTACCGGATTAGCTTAGTCAACGATAGAGGTGTAATGCGCCGCAAATTTAAATTCTTGTCAGTTAGGTGGGCTGGCTATCCTTTGAGGTCTCCTGGACAACAATGTCATAAGTATTTACTTATTAAATTTGGAACTTATAGGTTCATAGTAAGATTAATGCAGGTTTTGTTAACATGGATGTTTAAAAATTCAGTAAAAGAAACAAGAATACCCACAAGTCTGTGTACGGCATGCTATTTGTTTATCTTAACCCTGATATTAACGTCATGTAACTTCTTTCGACGAATATTTCATAAAACATTAAATTTATTGTGAAGGTGGAGGTGGAATGTTACACAATAATCTCTTCCATTTTCACATCCTGCCTTTATGCTCTCTGTATGTTGTACATCATTGCCCTGCAATAAGTATGGGGTACAGTAATGAAAATTTCTCGTTGGGTGGTCGAATAGTTATTCAGAGAGTATGCCGACGGCTCCAACGTAACTGCTGTATCATTTAGCAGGCCATATAACGAACAACTCCTCTCCCACCTAATTGATGCTGTATACCAGTACTATAGCTGTCGGCGTCAGTAACTATTTTAGTAGCATCCGGAAGCTTTCGCCATCATCGTAGGAGCTAATGGGACAGCACTCAGCAATGAGTCGATGGGATGTGCTATATGGCTGCACAACGCTGTGGTAGACAGATATCACAACCAACCCACATCTTATCTACTCTGAGATATGGTTACAAAACTTGAGCCACGTTCAGTTATCTTCTATCTGTCACTAAGAGTGTTCAGCGATAATTTATTAAAATAATCAGAAAAATGCAACATACACTGATGTGCAAAACTTAAGGACGAGATAGAAAAAGTAACATAGCATATTAACTACTCGTTGGAAGTGAATGAAAGTGTGGGAAGATGTTGCTAGAAGTCTTATACATGTGCACAGAAAGCTGGGTGTCACATAGAGCAAGGTCACCGTGGATATAGCACCAAATGTGTCTGGCGCACAACACAATGTGCGTCAATCAGTGAGTTATAGCGGTGTAATGTTGTGGTCTTCTTCATTACAACATGGCCTGGGGACAATGTCTGTATGACTTCACACTGGAAATAATCATCGGGAAACTGATAAAAGAATGAAGTGTGTCGAGTGTAACCCTGGAGTTTGGTATTGTTCACAGCATTGTTATAGTTGTATGGGGAGCGTTTCGAACCACAGGCACCGCTACCTGAAGCAGAGGAAGTGGTCAACTGCAGCAGCAGATGACCGCTACATTGTGCAACAGGCACGAAGAGACCCAAGGTGCAATTGTAACCACATTTAAAAAGACTGTAAACCACTAAATTTCACACTCCACAGTGACATGGCAATAGAATGTGGATGGTCTGCTTGCCAGACGATGATTACGTCAAGTTCCGTTGACACCCGTACATCTTCGGTGCCGTTTCTGATGGTGTCAAGAGCGTCAAGAGAGGACCGACTGAGGAGTGGGATAGTGTACTCTATTCGGATGGGATCAGATTCAGTTTGAGTAGTGATTCTGGACCGACCCTAACATGACATGAGGTGGGAACACGTAATACACCCAGGAACTTGTCAAACATGACCGTTTTGGTGGTCCAAGTGTTATAGTGTGGTGAGGCATAATGTTGCATGCGTGTACCGACTTCCAGATCGCACACTCACAGGTCTTCCATTGTTATCGCTAATGTAAGACGAAACAGTGCTTTTTATTTAACTTTGAAGTTGATTGCATTCACACTAGTGATAAATATGCCTTCGTCTGTATGCCATAAATGTCAGTGTATGGCAATATCTTTAATCATAGAAAAGGGTATTACAAGAGTTTCATCCTGTTTCCTAGAAACTTTGATAACATTTTCTTTCATATTGATAATGAGAGGTAATTTTAAATTATACAAAGTATCATGGTAATCGATCCCAGAACCACCTCACGCAACAAACTATATAGAACTAAATATGGGAAAAATTTAACTTCACTGTTGTTTCCTGGTAAAAAGGTACACAGGTACATTAGTTTTCTGCAAAAACTTTGCTGAGCTGACACACAACTCACATTCCGTGTGTTCCATGGTTGAGATCGAATAAGACGTAACAAATCGCCCTTTTATGGCTTCAGTTTCTGCGCATTGATTAGTTTTATTGTGGCAGTCAAAATGAATTCCGCAGTCGACAATCGAGTTATAAAGGTGACAAACAGTGAGTTAGAAGGGAGAGATAACTGTACACACTTAATTCCTGCTGTGCAGGCCAAGGCTTTATTCAGCTGTGACGTCTGTGTCAGCAGCTGGTTGCCATTAGTTGGATGAGTAATACTGTGTTGGTTACAAGAAATATTTATTCAATGGAACTCATTTCTAAGAAAGTGTTGTTTAGCTGTATTTGGAGTTTCAAACAGAACCAAATCCGCTTCGAAAAATACAGTTTCGCGTTTTAAATCAGTAGACTTTGAATTTATAATGGGCTTATTATCACATGTGGGAAAAACTACAATAATGTTAACATATTGTTCATGGGAAATTAACGGGCTAAACACAATATTTCCGCAATCAAACACTCCGTCGCCATTTTCAGGTGGAGTGCTAACCAGGCATGAACATTGTAGCTCGCCAAGATCCCGCGCTGTTGGCAAGCATTAATGTTCGTGTCTTACTGCCTTTGAAGCACTTCATCTGAAAATGGCGATGGAGTGTCTTATGGCTGAAACATTGTGTGAAAACACCATGTTTGCCCGGTTAGTTTTCGAAGAGCAATACGTTAATATCCAGCGCCGACAAGGGACGGTAAACATTTTTTTGTTTTTTTTGTTTTACATGTCTACATCTTATACTCTGTAATTCAAAAAGTTGCGAGTGGTACCAAAACTAACTCTCTGCTTTCTAATCGCGTATAGCGCGAGGAGAGAAAAATTCATGTACGCATCAGTACGGCACCTAATTTCTTCTCTAATCTTGGGGAGCGTCCATAAACTACATAGCTCCCTCCCCCCCCCCCCAACCCCTCACGCACGTAGCTTTATGCCTGTTGTACTGTTTTACTTGCTGTTGTGTGTTCTGAACCTCATTTTAACTGTGACAAATAATATGAATGAAAAGCTACGTGGCCTGACTCGGGACCCCCCCCCTCTCGTAACCCACTGTAGCTTTCCCCCCCCCCCCTATAGACCGAGCCACGTCTCTCGCATGTTTGTCTACAAATGTATATCGTGTGTCTGCCAGGCAATACCAGCGCAATCAAAACAACAATTCTTTGACGCTTTCGTAAGGACTGTGGCAATCAGTCACCGAATCGAGCGGCTCTTTTCTGTACTTTCTCTATACTGTCAATTAATGCCTTGTGATACGAATCCCAAATAGGCACAAAGGTAGTTCAAATGTGGATACAATTAGGATTTTTTACGCTATCTTCATTCGATAATGATTATAGGTTAGTTATATGTTCCTTACAATTCTTCAAATTTTGGTCTATAAATCGGAGCCTAGAATTAGCTCTACTTATGACCGAAGTTATGTGTCGAATTTTATGACGCTTTGTACTGTTACGCTCAAATATTTCAGATCGTAATAATAATATTCCTTGAATATACAGTATAAATCCAGAAACAAACAGTTATCACATATTACTTCATATAATTTGAAACCATTTCCAAATGTTTTTAACATAGTTAAGTAACTATGCGGCTTAGTAGAGAAATTTCAAAGATATATAATACGTGCAACATACTCGTTTTTACCGTGTGTGATCAGATGGGTTAACATATAACTGTAGCCAATTGCTGCATGTATGTTTCACTCACAGTATATCTTTAGTTGTTCTCCACGAATAAAAATGGTGGTTGCATGAATTTTGGAGCAATCGTCACAGACGCTGAATATTCTTGAATATAAGAACTTGACCTTTTACTGAAATTATTACCAACAGGTACCTTGTTTTGGTAAGCACCCATGAAATATACTGTATTTTACGGTTAATGGCTGTAATTTTCTACGTTAGTTTGTTTGCTTGTTGCACAGTAAGCAAGTGTGTTGCAGCTATGGAGTGGAGAAAATTGGAGCCGCCTGAGGTATGAAACAGCAGCGTGTTAGTGTGTCTTTGTGTACAGTGGCTGGTGAAGCGACAGGTGTCGCCTGGGCGTGCCTCATTACAAGCAGCTAAACAGCGAGCCACAAGTTGGAGCGCCAAGCACAGCTCGCATCTAAATTGCCTCAGTCTGCACGGCACACGGGCAGCATAACCTCCAGGCGGAGTGTCGGTGCTTTGGCAGAGACAAGCTGGTGGTTGTATGTCCTGCCTCGAATCACATATGTTATTTCTAAAAGGTTTTTTTTTGTGAGGCGACACATTTCTCCTTCATACTTAACCAAAATTGATAAACGAGGTATCATTTTAAATATTAAGTTCACCGCGTTGGTAACATTATTAATTAAAAAAAGAATGTTTCGAAATTCAACCAGTAAATGGCAAAATTATGAACAGCCAAGGTCACAGCTGTGCGGTACGTCATGAGTATGCGGTAGTTCACGATCAAGCATCGCATTACCGCTAGATAGAGGCACCACATATCGAAATTTTTGAACAGGGTGTGATTGCATTACCAGTACGTGCATACATATTGCACAGAGTTGAAAAACATCTGTTGATATAAAATGAGGTACTTCTGAGCCATGCTGCTAGGCTTAGCTCGCGTCGATAAGGAATGATCGCATTAGCGCTAGATAGAAGCACAGAGATATAGATAGATAAACTGTGTGTTTTCCACAGTAAGGAACTTTTCAAATATTTTTGTTTCTGTTAGGAGTGGTTTTGTTTAAGTTACCGAGAGTTTATGTTATGTCCAAAAGGCTGATTATTTTTTCAAGACGTTGTAACATCCATCGAAATTTTCGCGCGGAACTACCTAGTTTGAAAGGAATATCAGACAAAAATTAAAAAAAAAAAATACAAAAGAAAATACTTGCATCGAAACTTTTATGATTTTAATTTTCTATGGAAGCTCAACATTCGAGAAGTCGCGGGTTCAAATTCCAGTTGTTTTACATTGTTTACCGGAATCAGTCCCGGTGAATAATGATACGGCCGAATTCCTTCCCTTCGTGACAATCTCAAATCCCACCTATTATTTTTACTATTAATTTTACTATTATCATTATTTTGCTTAGATTAATTATAAATGTCATGAATAATTGTACTAACATTTGCAATTTGTTTTTTGGCGGGTTTCCACAAGTAGTTTGTGTAGCCTTGGGGTAGCGTTATAATAATATCTGTAAATAGTGTAGTAACAATCTTTGGCACCGGCCAGCACAGTTGGGCGGACAGCGATAAAGTTGTTTGTTGAGCGCGGTAATGTACGCATTGACTGGGCGAGAGTTTGAGTAATATCATCTGAAACTAGTTTTTAATATGAAGTGTGTAGAAGCCTGTTGCGGTGTATCGCTTGCGTGTAAATAACTGTGAATAAATTTAGTAGTACTTCATTTGGAGTCACTTTTATCATTTATTCAATTAACCGTAATATCTTTCAATTGTTTGACGACAAGAAGTTATTAATTATCTTAAACTGTAATGAACGTTCAGCTGGCATGTTTTGAGAGATGAATGGGCCTATCTCGTCAAAAACTCTCTGTTCCTCCAATTGATTTGGAAAATGTTAGTAAGTTACGTGTTTTCTCAGCAGCTGTTTGGTGAATTGTAGCAGCTAATTAAGCCACAATACTTGAATGGTTAGCTCGCTTCGTACCTTGTCTCCAGCCTCTAATGACCCCGACGTTGACGAACTAAGGAAAACAAAAGAATTACGAAAAAACTCAATAGTTGCTCTAAACATAGCATGATTTTAATTTTTTTCGTGATGTTTGTCAGAAATTACTATTAACAACGAAATAATTAAAGCAGAACACAGATATGAAGGAATATCTGACGCCATCTGTACAAAAAAATATGTTGGGCTATAGCAGTCTGTTATAATGAAACTAATCGTGGATCAATCAAGAAGGTGCGTCTTGTTAAACATCACACCTGTTAGTATCCTCCAAGACAGTGAGTAAATCAGATACATGAACGTAAAATGAATTAAGTTTCAATCTAATCATGTTAGTTAAACTTTTTTTATGTTAAACGTGTCCAGTAACGTCACTCCTACATTATAATTCTATCTAACGGAAAGAAAATCTAACATAATTTCACAACCGTTGAGCAGCTGAAACAAATTATAATCAGAACAAGTAAATGAACTTGTTTGTATAAAACTCTATACATAATGCTGATACCAGAGAGGAGAGAGTATGTAAGTATCTCGTCTGGTATTATGGTACTAGACTTGTAATGCGGTCCACACTTAGTTTTAATTTTATTATTGTGATACATGCGTCTTCCTAAAATATCACCGCGTCGAGCATTTATAAAGGCCCATCAGTTTAACTATATGACACCTTCATAAAGATAGAATGTTAGTGCGGCATCAGAGCATAAATTCTTCCACCACCTCGTTCCTGGGACCAAGTAATTTTCTCATTTTAGAGACGTCACGAAGGGAGTATCAATTACCTTAATAAACCGCTATGAGCGTAAAGTATTATGCTTATCCATCTGCTGTAAGATATATTCATCCGACGTTAATTGTTTGTTAACATACACGGCTCATGACGTGCAAGGCGGTGCGACATGAAAGACTTCCTTGGCACTGCTGCTATGGCGACAAATTTACGAGCGGTACAGTTCCATTTGAAACAAGAATTTTGAGAGTCACGCTAAATATATGTTACAAACATTAGCGCAGATCTGGTTAGCAGAACGTATGTTTGCTTTAGTACCTCGCAACGGATCTTCAGAATACCTTTTAAACTCAGCGCAAACTAAGTAGGATTTTACGACCTAAAAAAGAAGAGCGGTTACTGTATGCCAACATCACGATATTCTGGTACTAAGGAACAAACATTAAAACAGAAACACATTTCGACTCTTTAGAGTGCTTGAAAAGAGAAAATGTTTCGTTTGCAGTAGCAGAAGTGGTTTCTGCCAACTATAAATTAATTTATATATACCCACACATTAAGTTTTACTTTGTGTTACATTTTAATTAACATCACCACACGAAAGCTTTTGTTGTAGACTCGTGTTTAAATATTTAGTAACTGTTATATTCTCATCCATGTTTCAAGATTTGATAATTATTATATCACCAATAGCGAACTGGGTGTATGTTACAAATAAACATGTTTTATTCGTAACAGTAGCTGAATCTGTCTACAAAATTAATAATTGTATTCTTTTGAAAAATTTCTCGCAAGGAGTAATAGTATGATCTTCGCATATTTAATAGAAAAATATATTTACTGTTTCAGTCTGATGTTCACACAAGCAGATTTGACTTGATACCACCATATAAAATTTCACACTTTTCGCAGGCGTCATTATTGGTAAGAAATCGAACTTACTTGTCTCTTTTTTTCGGGGTTTGCGCTGCTTTTTTTGTTGACCTCGCCAAACATCAACAAAAAAACGCAGCGAAAGCCCTGACGATGGCTCCAGGTTGGTGCCGAAACGTTTGCGAGGTCAACAAAAAAAAAAAAAAAAAAAAAAAAAAAAAAAGCAGCGCAAACCCCGAAAAAAGAGACAAGTAAATGCGATTTTTTTTTTATGATTCGATACCACCATTTTTCTGAGCTCCAAAAGAATCAGATTTTAAGCTGTCTCAGGTAGTAAAACTTTTCATTCAATGGTAAGCGGGATGGTATGTAGAAGTTTGTAAATGCAAATAGCTGGTTTATATTTCAAAGACCTGGGTCGAAACAAAATCTAACAGTATAACGCCCTATTTAGCGGCACTGGAAGAGTTGTGGTGGTGAAGACTGTAAAATACCATTCTAATCATTCCGTTTTCCTTGGTTTCCCCTGCGGCATGAAGTTGCCTTAAAATAGCGTCTGCTATATATCCATCTATTCTCGTCGCAACAGACAACTGCAATGACACAATAGCAACGAGCCGTCAGCAAGTATGATGACTAGTCTTGGGAAGGAAACTACAAACATTGAGGCTTCTTCCACAGCTTCGATAAAGTAATGTATTTGTTTTATTACAAATGTTCCCGTTTATACCCATCCCAACATAAGATCAATGAAAACATACTTTTGACTGGCATGTGTGGATTGCTGCTCTCATACAATACAATAAAACACTCTGAAGACAGTATGACTAAGGAAGTATAATCTGTTCTAAAGAAGTGCTCAAACTTAACCGTTAAGAGTTGTATTTAATTTACTAGCTGTAATAAACTGAATGGAGAAAACCAAAAAAAAAAATAAATAAATACATCTACAAATAATGATGTGAGGAGAAAAATTTGGAAAGGTACAAGAATTTTTAGAGGAATGGATTAAAAAAACATGCCTCGTCATTACCAAGGAGAAGAGTGGTGATCGAAAGATAATGGTCACAGACAGAACAAAATTACAGTGTACAGAGTACCACTAAATGCTTTTGAAACATTTAAATATTCGGTGTTAGGCGTGAAAGAAGAATGGATAGTGAGATAATGAGTAGTTTTTCATTAGGGAGCTAATTTTTTATTAACATATTAAACATCTGGCAGAATGAGTATCATTGTCAAGGACAACCACATAAGATCGGTTACAAAGTTTGAAGACAACTTCCACCTAGAAATGCTAGAAGCCTATCATGTCGCATAGGGACACATGGATGAAAGAACGTCACAAGACCGAGAAACATACACACTGTCGCTGAAGTAACTTCGATGAGAATTGATCCCAGGATCATTCTATATGGAGACGAATTTTGCATCTGAAATGGGCTCATAACTTTTAAGGAATTCACAGGTGGTGGTGATGACGATGCGATAGAAGCATGTTTCGATACGCCAAAATGATATTGTTAATCTATAATAATATCAACAGTGGATACGTGGACCGTTACGGAACGACTGATTAGATTCTAGGCTAGAGAGAAGTGAGTAGAAACGACACCGAAAATAGTAAGGAATTTACAAATCGGGAAGGGAATGGGAAAATATATTCTAAGAGAAGGTATCAGCAGCCGGTTTTGTCATGACAAGAAGATACCACCAATCAGTCAACTGTGAGAGTTGCACTATTTAGCAAATCATTAAACACTCAAATTTCACCACAACAGTAATTTAACACCACATTGCATTTCCGCCATCCACAACACATACACATTTTGGCTAAAACAAAGCAAAACACACACACAAAATGTGATTACGAAATTTCAAATTCTCATTCACGCCACTTCCTACAGAGCACCGCCGGAAAAACAGCTGAACAACAGCAGCGTGCACACAAAAACTGAAGTTTGACAATGTCGTGCACAAAACTGTACTTCAAAGTGAATCCATAAGATTCCGATTTTGTACAAACTGTGTAAATATGTACAATAGTGTAACCAGCATGCTGGTCGAGGTCACAGGCAACCAACAACCAAACGTTGAAACAGAAATGTAAATGCAAGTTATAATATGAATCTACCTCATTACAGCTACGTAAACAAGACGTTCTGCTTGATAATTCAAAACTGATATGTAAATATAAGTCACCTTTATGCTTCCTATATGTAAAAAACATTTCGTTATATGAAAAAAACCATTATGTTAAAATATCACAAATTACAGAAAACATTGTACGTTGATGATACCTCGACGAGAGGCGAAACACGTCCGTCAAATAAATATTATCCAAAACTGTTGTACTTGCGTAATTATTAAAGAATAATTATTAATTTAACAAACAACTGGTTAAGAAATGGGCTACAATAATCATACATTACGAGAGAGTTTGAAGGCACTTATGGTAACTGGAAGGACACTCTCACTGCCGTATATTTTGTGGAGACTGTTGTTATTTTACTGATAGTTACACTTGCATAGGGAAATAACTCATGTGTCAGGTATGAATGCGTAAGCATCTTTTCCCATGTCATATATCTGGCCTCTATCATCAGCAAGATTATTCACCGAAATATTTTAAAGTGTTTTTGTGTTCGTCTTGGCTCTGCTGCTGTCATATATGGTAAGTTATTTTCTCTGTCCGTCCTTATTTTTATTGCCACAGCAGTTTCATTGTGACTTTATCATCACATTTATTGTACCACTTCTTTCACGCGTCACATTTTGAGTGTTAACAGCGCGGAGTCGTGCAGGCGATGTTGGCTTGGGGAACGTGAGGCTCTGGCGAGAACTTCCCACGGCCGACGAGGTGGGCCGATTGGCTACTGCTTTGTAATCAGCTCGTTCCTCTACACGCCACGGTAACCACTCTCAACGAGCAGGCATTAGATTGCCTCACGCACTGCCGCCTGCACACGAAGCTACGGCCTCAAACTAAACGCAGCACCACTCAAACGGGATCAGTATATCCACAGGACTACATGTAACGAGTACAGTTTCTAAACACACCTATCATATACTCAACTACATAACACACACATTGAAACAAAATAATAAATCCATGAAAACTTCCACTTTGCATGTTTGGCGCTGTTTCAATAATGTTGCTACTCTCAACGTTTCGGCATCGTACATGGAACCTTCATCTGGGTTATTTTGGGTTGATGTGTCACAGACAGACTGTTGTATTTCCTGTAGATATTGTCAGCTGTCCGAGAAATATTATTGTCGCTGCTGGCAGCGAGTGTCAACTGTTCCAGAGATATTGTTGTCACTACCGGAAATACTCCCTGGCGGAAAACCAAAACAATCCATCTAGTGTACAGACGAACGACGAGCAGCTGTAACCAGTGTTCATCAGGTGATAAATAAGACCAAATTAGCCCTGAGGAAGACCGCAGGATGGGTGCCGAAACGTTCGCAATAGCAACAACATTGAAACGCCACTAAACATGCAAAGTAAATGCAGTTTTACAAACACGATTCCTGCAAAAGCATAAAATTAAAAAAAAAAAAAACTTTGCCGTGGCGAACGCTGAACAGAATCAAACTGAATGCTACACTTTAACAGTATAATTTACATAAAGAGATTTTTACATACAAACCCAAAGGGAAAATCTACCAATGTTGCTGTAACGATGTAAGCACAAACATGTATCGCGATTCGAGCTAGACCTCATGCATTAATTGTTTTAATTAAGTGTTAATTCTGTGTTATCAACACTGCGATGCCGGCTTCGGTAGCGTGGGGGCTACAGTGCTAGCTCCACGTGCCGAAGGTCGCCGGTTCGAGTCCGGCCGAGGGAGTGGGTGTTTAGTGTAAGTGTTATGTGTTGTGTGTATGTCATGTCCATTGTAGTGTGCCTAGAGCCACTTGGAAAATAATGCACTGTGAAGCTATGAAGAAACTGAAGTGCACTGGATGATTCGAAATACACTTGAGTTGGTTGTATGGATCTCGAAACCAAAAGTCATTAAAAAAAAACACACTGTGATGGTAGTATAAGGTTTGTACAATGAATAAATTTGCAGCATCACTTAGGCAAAGAATCCGCAATAAAGAACATCGCAAAGCTGGCGATTGAACTCGAAACTGTTCCAGTTACATTTAATTGTGAGGTGACAGACAAAACTGCTAACGAGTCTGTTGAGTGAAGTCGTAACACTTGGGACCTGTAATTCTAATTGACGTGGGTTCGAATCCCCGTTAGTTCATCCATATATCGATTTTATATGGTTTCCCGAAATCACTCTAGCTGAATTACGAGGTGATTCCTTCAAGAAGAGCAGGACCGAATTCCTTCTAGTTCCTTGTTCCGGCATCGTCCCTCGGCTCTAATGACAAGCGCAAAGACCTGAAGCAAAAAAAAAAAAAAATAAACCTGCACATGGTTAATGAAAGAAACTTACACAAATCGGAAGAAATAAAAACACGTAATCATTCCTAAAGTCTTGAACTATATTTTACTTAATTCATACTCAGACTGCTTCATCCACTCCGCAATATTGCCAACCAGTGTATTTCACGGACTCTATTAATCTTCTCCGATCACTATTCCGTAACAACTAACAAAAGATGTTAACGATTTTTAAGGTATAATAATCACAGCTCTTACTATAACTCCAGGAAAAAGCTGACAGTTTGGCTGATCCCGAGCAAGTGGCATCAATCACATTGTACACACGAGGAGCAACGGGCACGGGTTACGCTATGTCGTGATAAGACGGTTTTGCATGAGTAACAATGCGGAAATAAAATTATACAAACAGAATAAAAAAACAGAGCTGAATAGAGCTGAGCGTCCCTTTAATGACCTGGACATTGAGGAGACATACAATAAATAACGCTGGCTGCCATTCTATTTACTTCGCAGTTATACCGAGAGCCTGTGATTATCTAGCAGTAATTTTAATAACTTTACATAATTTCATAAAAGCTTGACATTTTTAGGAGCGCAGAAACAGTTTTAGAAAATTATATTCTTACCTGCATCTCTAAAACTGAGGTACTCTATAAAAAAAGTCAGTAAGACAAAAATTTATTCCATGACGATGGTCTTAAAACGTATTCCGCTCGATCGTAAGCTGCCGCAGGTTTCCATTTTAAGAAATTCCGAGTCCCTACGCTATTCGGTAGCAGGCAGGGTTATTCTAATTCGAGTCATTTCCAGTTTTATATTTTCCCGAGTCGTCCCTATAGACTGAAAGCGGAGACGGCGGAGGTCTGTAACTCGAAACGCGCAGCGTAAAATATCCCCCATTACACACACTGCGGCAACATGACGGCCGTAAAAATAAATCTGCGAGTCGAGCTTGGCGGCTCGTCTCTGTTTTTAGTGGCCGGCGGAATCATTAGGCGCCAAGTGTGTGAGTTGTCATTAGGGCAGCGGCTGATTTACGTCGGCAAATTAAAAGCCGCGAGCGGGCCAGCATGAAATTCACGACTTATGTAAATCAGCTGCGAGCTGGCGCTGTCAGGGGTCAGCAAGATGCCACGGCCGCTGCTCCAACAAGTGCCACCGCAGCAGTAACAGTACTAAATTCCTAAATGCTTTCTTAAAAATTCCCACGTAACAGGTAAACAGGGAGAATCAAATACGCGTGAAGTGTATTGGACCCGAACCACCTCTAAACTTGGACGAATCGAATTGTCGTTACCAGTTCTTGATGTTTCCGGTTTTAAACTTGCAAAACAGACACCGGCAAAAATTTACAACCCATCAAATATGACACTTCTTTCGTTATTGCTTTACGGCTTGAAACGCCACTGCGGAATTTGTAGGTATCTCTGAAACCTTTTAACTATAGAACATCGCAGGACAATGAGTAATAATTAGTCATGAAACGGAGTTCCACATCCGCAATTACAAAACTTCCGCAAAAAATCGTACCTCCTCTTTCGCCTCCGCAAGTTTTAAAAACAGAAGTATAACGGAGGTATACTGGAGGTTATGTTTTCATGGTAATCAATGCATTATATAGCTTATCATTTTCTATTTACACAAAATTCGGCCCGTCGTTGCTTAGCAAACAATACCGTAGTTGTTTTTATCTTACGGTGATCGCGCGTTCGTTTTGTGTTGAAAGAGCAGTCTGTTAGCGTTTTCTGGAAACAGACGATGCTTTTGCAAAATGGAAAATTTATGATCAAAAATATACTTATGTTGATTTAAGGTTTATTTTTTAATACTACATTAAATCCTAAATAATTATAAATTTATTTTCAACCTCCGCTTCCACAAACATCCGCATCCGTGGAGGTCAGTCTTTGAACATCCGCAACCGCTTCTGCATCCGCGAAGATCACCTCCGCTCGGTTACAACTCTAGTAATAATATCGCTGGAGTGAGTTAGTGAGAGTCTCTGGCGGGAGGAAGTGTGGGGGACGGATGTGCCACTAAGTTGTAGGGGGAGTGAACCTCAATTGTGAAAGGCTACCATCGTCGTTATATGAAGTCAATATTAATTACCGGACGACTATAATAAAAGTGCGGAGGAGGCGGGTATAGTGTGTACGCGCAGTGGACAAATCTTGTATTATTCACGCGTCGATCTGACTTTTTATTCGGGGCAGTGTTGAGTCTCGCTGCAAGTGTGGAACAAACATGTGGTCTGATATTTGATTTAATTCACCTTTTTCCACGAACTTTGCATCTTAGGTGACGAGTATTAAACATTAGGCTCTATGTGTCTGGCGGTTATCCCTGACCTGTGACTAATGACATAACTTCAAGAAACCTACTTGTCAACTGTATAACTAACTACTTTTGTGTACTGTTTTGTTATTTGGTGTTGTTAGTTGGTAGCACATGACATTTAATACCATCATGCATGCAAGTTAATCTATGCACAATGAATAATACATCAGTAATAATATGACAGCCACCACATATTTTCAATAGTGACTGAATAAGTTGGTAAACATTAGAGTATGTTTCATGGTTCTGGTGACACGGCAAGACATCGCCAGTTATCACGATCTACGTCATATGAATTACCTTGATCTGGACTTGTTTGATAAATTAATCATCAATCACAATTAATACGTCGCAGACTCATCGCCGCCGGAAAGATTAGAGCTGGAAGAGCATGAGGGACCAGGAGGCGGAAAGTATTCGTGGAAACCTTTTGAAGGAACCATGTGTGGAATAATCTAAGGAAACAATGGATAACCGAGATCTGGATGGCAGGATCTGAAATCGAAGCCACCAGATTTTAGGCTTGATCATTAACAAATCACCCAGCCGTTTCTATAAAAACATGAGAATTGGCCGAAGAGTGGAATGAATGTTGCATTTGAAGGACCGAGCCTGTAGTTAGTAGACGAATGTAACTAAACCTGGGATACACTAATTTAATTATTTTAACCATTTCATCATTTACTTTATATTAGTTTCAATGCAGTTTTACGAAAAGAATTTGCAATATTATCAGTGTAAGGAAGAAATGGAAATTCATTATTGGTGGAGAAATATCAGAGAACAATAGGAAAAAGTGTTTGGCGAGCGTAGAATCTAATCGATTCTTTATCTTCACAGATACAGGACTCCATACGAACACCGCAAACTAAGATAGGCTTCGCTGAAGTGAATGACGTGGATTCTCGGCATAAGTTTTTCTTCTAGTCCAGACAGTATTTCAATATAACTATGACCTCAAAGCACGCAGTAATCTTATATCTTTAAACGACCAATTCTTGTGTATACCGTATATATATATATATATATATATATATATGAGATCTTAGAAACGGCTCTAACGATTTTGATGAAGTTACATATTTAGATAACGATTTTAAAACATAATTTTACCTAAATAGGTATCTTCCCTGTAAAAACGCGACTTTTAAAAAAAATAAAAAAATAAAAAAATAAAAAGCAATTCTTGTATTTGGTACCTCGGAAACTACTCTCTTAGACGTTTCATGTACCAGTAAGCTGGGATGTGGTTGGTTAAGATCTCTTTGATTACAGCACGGAACTCTTATATTTTTATACGAATAATTTTTGTACACTAGCTGACACATGCGAATAGTATAATGGTGGTCAGTCACCGAATGGTAATATAATAACGTGGAAATAAATGCAAGTATTTACTAATGAAAGGTATTTTGTTCTGAAGAGTAGAAACAAAAATCACTGTTACTGTAAAAAGTCGTCATTATTAAATACTCCATGTTTAACTGTAAAATATTTAAAAAGCAGATGTTTAAAAAATATTGGCTCTTTAAAATGCCCGTTTTTCAATCTTCCTTATTTTACAAAACTTCTTCTAAAACAATACTAGCAGTTATAATGTGATCTCCGTTGACTTTTTGATCGTATGTGTCTTTAACACAAATAAATCTAGAAAATCGTGAGAAAGCAACGCGCGGGTGTCAATGCGAAAAAAAAAAAAAAAAAAAAAAAAAAACAGGCTCTGATAAATACAATCCTTCCTTCTCAAGCGTCTGACCTTGTGTTTTATTAATGTTCATAACGAAGGTTACTTTAATTAGGAATTACTTTCTTATCATTTGGAAAGGCACGGTTAATCAGAAGATGTGAGATTAATGCGAGGGATGGGTATAATTTTATCGGAGTGAATGAGTTTAGTGATTATGATGAGCTGGTCTAAGTGAATTACCACAAATCAGGCTCCATTAATTAATCCCTGATTAGTATTAAGATTTGCATTTAACATTATAAAAGCATTTTTCTTTAAAAACAATTTATGAGGTGGTAAACCAGATATCTCGGAAATGGCTCTAGCTATTTGAATGAAATTTCATATGTAGATAAAATTTTGCTTTTCAAGTTTGTAACACGATTTTACAAAAAAAAGAGGAGCAATTCTTGTATTTGTTATCGCGGAAACGGCTGTAACCTCATCTCGTAGAAGTTTCAGGTACCAGTAAGCTTACTGATCTTAGTTAAGCTTCTCTTTGGTTAGATCAAACAACTGTGCTCTTCAAAATGACTAGGAAGCCTTCAAGAAAAACACTTTACTTTAATAAAAAAACTTGCACATTGAACAGAATTCGAAAGAAGCCGAGCCAAGATCGGACACTTAGGTGCTATGGATTAATGAGCTGTTTATATTGATTTGATACCTGAAGCAATATAGAACTTTTATTTGCTTCAGGCAGCATTTCAACCTGACCACAATCGGTGGCTAACATAGATCTTGATACTCAAATAACCTGCTACAACTAAGCAGATCGTTAAAATTTTAAGAGGTTTGTTTTTAAAATATGTTAGTACCCTTTACTAATGCGTTAGCAAAAGTTCATTTGTTTTTGTTATGGTTACGAAGTTGAGTCGCTACTTCAGAGGAAATCTCGTTGATTTATTGCACACTTCTTGCACTTTTTTCGCGCTCTTGGTAGCATTACAGTTATCACATCTGCTGTCACCCATTTCCGTTGAAGACAGATCCAGTTATTAAATGTCTTAAAAGCAACCACTTTGGACTCTTGCCAAAAAGAGCCAGCAAAATAGCTGCACTGACTTTATTTTTTAATATTATTGAAACCTTACGATTCATAGACGAAGTGGTCATTAGAAGTTAGCGGATAAGGAATAGGAAGGAAAAGTGTCATTGCCTTTATGAAAGAGCCATGACAGCATAAGCTTATAGCGAATGCCGGAAACAATGGAAAACATAAAACAGGATGATACAATCCGATCGTTGTCCCGCATCATCAGATTCTGTCATTTGTTTGAGATGATACCAGTGCCAGTGAGCAATAGAAAAATAAAGGGCTGTCTACAAACAAACAGAAAAATGTGTGCTGTTGTTTTTCAATTTTGCATACTTTTTCATATTTCAAGGGTACTTTTTTTTTTTAGAGATATTTGTTATTAGCCACCAGGTAATTGTAAATAAGCTTATGTACTATGATCTGACCCTTTTCTCCCTCCATCCATCACCATCTTACGGAGTGGTGATTCATTTAGTGACACGCTGGTTCCGATCTTCTGCTTGCGCACCGATTGTTTTCTGCTGAATCTGGTCTAGCCATCACACTGCACAGCCCCCGTGAGGATGCTGTCCTACTTTTCCCTGAAGAGGGACTTGGTTATTAGCAACCACGTGAAAGCAATTATATGGAGTAAATTGAGTGACCCTAATATTGTGTTCTGTAGGTATAAGGAGGGTAATTACTTTTCCGTCCGGTAGGAAGAATTGGGGATTATTCATCTTCTTCGCGTGTCGATGAAAGCATCAAATATGAGGTAGTTTTTCCACCAATGCGATAGTTTTATCAGTAGCTGATTGGAAGACAAATTGGGATACATTCATTCCAATTTGTGGACATGACAACAAATGTACCAAAGGTTTCTCTCTTCCCACACGAACATGTAGTATCTGACTCGCAGGTATCCCCATGAAGCAACAGTATTTTTGGGACGGCCATCTCCAACTAGAAGCCTATTGGCCTATTGGCCAAGGTTGTTCCGACCCAGCTGGTAGACCCTCTTTTCGCTTGATCCACTCGATATCATGTTGCACTTTCTTCTCTCAAGCTAATATTCTTTCATTGCTTGGTGCTCCATTTAGTGGTTTAGAAGTCCGTAGGAAGCTTGATCGGGACTTTAGTCTCGATGGCGATGGTATATAGCCATGTAGAGCGTGTCGGGCCTCTTCGTTCATTCTAAAGGCGCGTTGTAATGAAGGCGAGACGGGACGGAACGGGACGAATACTCAACCACACGCCATGGGAACAGGACCACCTCTTCTAGCGGAGACGAGACGCAGTTACCCACTCTGAGTCGGTAAACAACACAGGCGTGTGTAGCGGTGCGCTGTTGCCATCGGTTTGCAGCAGCTTTGCGCACCCCTTCTGTTGCTGTAGAGTTGCTATGTGCCAAACGACACTAGGCAACGTGGTGCGGAGGTGGCGGCGAGGTAAGCTAGGACTAACCTGCGGCCCGCGGTCGTCCTTACACTTTGGCTAATGAGGTCCCGTCCCGTCTCGCCTTCGTTACAAGGGATCGTGGGAACGCGCCTTAAGTCTTGCGGCGCTAGAGGCAACTTCCTGGCGTATGTCTCCAGGGTTGATGCCAGCTAATATCTCCACCTTCCCACAGGCGATGGTCTGAGGCAACCTGTGATGAGCCGGCATGTTCTGTGGACCGCAACCTTTTTGAAGCTAAGAAAATCCAAGCGGCGCTATCGAAGTCACGACATCAGGACAGAAATTTCCGACAGGAATGCAACGCTCTGCAGTCACGTGCAGTTCTCCTCAGGCGGCGAATGTTATGCATTCAATGAACAACGAATGAAGAATCAAGGCACGTAATTGGTCTCCAGTACTGGATAGCCTCCGGAGCGCACGACAAAAATGTAAAACAGTAAACGCAAGCGTACCACTGAGATAACTTAATCGAGACTGGGAAGCAATCTAGTTGTAATGATGACTGTAGTTAGATTCCGCTGCTGCGTGACTGCTGGGCACTGGGAAGTGGGTCATCTGGAGGGCAACGCCAACACTTTGCTCTCGCAGGTGAACGGCCGGCGGGCGCTGACCGCGGGGTCGGCTGCAACACCTTGCGGGCAGGCCGGCCAACCTTGCAGACTCCATACCGCTACCCCGGCGCAAGCAATTCACCGCACGCTATACCATTTTATTTTTTCACTACTGTTTCCTCGCTACCTTCTCATTCCGTTGTGTAATGACACATGATTCAGTAATGGAATACTGCCTGCCTTATTACGTAATTTATGTAGATGAACACACAGCACCAGAGGAATTTGATTGAATATAAACGGCGAGAAATAAAATAAAAACAACTCGCTGATTCCAAAGAATAATATTAAACAAATCAAATATGCTTCCTTATCAATTTTCTCCTTATAACATGATTTGGGTTTTACATTTCGTGTGATATTACAAAAAAAGTTTTACATTTCACATGTGGCATTTGTTACGGATTTTGTGTCTTTATATATCCATAAATGTATATATATCTACTCTGATTGTGACAAGTACTTGGTGAAACCGACATGACTATCGTTTCATTAAAACTTATAACACCTATCATATTGAAATTGCAAATCTAACTATTGCTATATGTGTAATTTCAAACATTCTGTAACTTATCGCTCGGGGCATTGATACTGGCAGAATACGGGTCTTCTAACAATAAGTATGAATCAGTGTTTCAGGAGAAAAGTCGAAATCTTCAAGTCCTTATTGATTTAGAACAAAAAAGATAATGGAATATACAATCAAGAAAACCAGAATTTACTTGAATATATATTCTGCTTGCCATCCAAATTTTTATGTGGGTACTATAATTCCAAAATCAGTGATGACATTCAGCATCATGTTCTCGAACGTAATTCTCCTTTTATTGGACCATAATTGTATTTGGCGAATCAATTTTTGGAGTAGGATTCTAAAATAATAACGTGGGCTACCAAAAGTGTCCAAAGAACTGTTAATAATGAATTTTTGTAATACAACCAAACAAATCAGTAAATATCAAGTTCTTGACATACTTTCTAAACTGAGAGTTCCATGTAAAATTTGAGGCTGCTGACTGCTTTTCCAAACCTTCATAAGTGTACTCGCGACTTCCCAAGAAGAAATGACTGCAAATCATTTACACTGCTAAAATATGTTGACCTAGATTTTATACGTTACATTCGCTGCCTTCAAAGATTGGTTTACGTTAAATATACTATAAAATATTATATGAATTTTCTAAAAGAAAAGTGCTCAATGTAAAGATTAAAGTAGAAATTATCAAACCGAATCAATCTTAATAAGAGAACATATCCAAATTAAATTTTGTTGAGAATTAAACACACGATATTTCGGTGATCGAATTCTTTATTGCAGCCTTCTGATGAATCTTCACCGAAATATAAGAGCTCTCTTATTTACAAAGAAAGAATTTAAAACATGTTCGAAACAGTAAAATGCAGTCCACGAAGTCAGCTCTCATGATATATATATTACTCAAATCCGATTTTACGCTATTAGTGGGCAATATAAAATAAATGCAACGGCATTAGAAGTTCTGAAGTTTTAAAATGGAATAATGAGTAAAGATGACAGCGTACTGCACCCCATCTCAAAAAAATATTAACTGTCTCGTACAGTACTCCCTATCACTACATCAGTCTCAGGAAACATACCAATAGAATCGGCATTCAAGAAATTATATACATGAATTCGATGTGGTTACTTCCCAAATCTATCTGTGCCTTAAAGTAAATTACCGCTATATTCCTTATCAGCAATAGTTCTGCCGTGGGGGCAGGAGGTATGGCTGGAAACTTGTGTTTGGAAGTTAATTACGAGGCAAGAAACTAGGTTACCAATTCGGACTTATTATATCAGGTTAAGTACATGATATTCAGTTTATTAACATGCCCATAAACAGCATAGCTTTTCTCGGATCGACTATTTACCCTTCTTTTCCCTAGCAGATCGTTGACGGCCAAACAGAACAGTGTTTGGAGACCGTCCAGATCAACTTTGACCATTGCAGTGACACCATTGAAGTTTGATCGGAAAATTAAAGTGTATGAACGGCCGTCTGTCAAAAGCTGTGGAAACAGCGGGCTCGCTACTCGAGGCGGAGCATGTTTGTTCACTGATAACGCGTGTACACAGAGGTGAGCGCTATCACACGGCGTCGATAGCGGGAACCAGGCCGTCACCTTGAGGGCTGCACGCCGACCTTCAGATGCACTAGCCCTGCCGTAATAACAAGCTCGAAGCGAAGCATTAAAATTTCTTCCTTACTCTTTTCCCAAGGGGAAAACATTAGCCGTTTTAGCCTGTTGATCACGCAATACAATTCTGTATTATACTTCCTGCCTACATCCACGTTGCCTGGAGACTGGACTCACCTCAATAGCTCGGCAACCTTCGCCGAGTCTTGATAATTCCCGAAGTGATAGTTATACTGTCTGCCACCACAGCGCTGTTTGCCAAGCCAGGAAATTTCAAATGAACAATTCTATGACTTTATTTGCGCTTATATTGTTAATAGAAAGTGTAAATATCAAACAAATAATCGTATTTTATTTTATTTGCACTTACCTTCTTCACAGAAGGCGTGTCTGCGATGCTAGTTAAATGCAGTTGTCTGTTTTCTAGCCAAGATAAAAATTGTGATCTGAGGCAGAGATATAAATAAAAAATACAATACGATGTTAGTTTAAATTTATGTTACTTTTTCTTTATTGAGGATGACTACATGTAGAATTTTACGTAAGGAGAATAGCATCCCATGTTTAGTCTCTATAGCAGTTACAGGAACCAAATCAGAAAATAACCCAAGATTTTTTTTGAATCAAGATAAGAAACAAGGAAGTTTATAAACAATTCAGAGAAAGTTTCCACGTAACGTAGGTAATCACTAAATACATCACTCAAATGGATCATGGGTATTCCTTATTGAAATTACACTTCTTCGTAACAACAACAATTTCCATAAAATGAAAACAAATGGAGATATTTAAAAACATTCTTACCAATTATTACCATAATATAATCGGATAAAATTTATTAACATCACGAAAAATATCAACAAAAAAGATAATAATTAATTCCTATTGTCACAATAGGTGATCCCCGTCATTTTCGACGGTGTCTAAACTATTTACACGTAATTTCCACACTAGAGACCCAAGATATATAGATTTATTTATGAATGTTTCTCGGGAAACAAACCGAATAATATTATTATGTATACACAATATTTCGGTGACATAAAGCTCCGTCGCCATCTTCAGGTGCGTCGTATAAATAATAATATTACTAGGTTTGTTTCCCGAGAAACATTCATAAATAAGCAAAGCTGAGAAAAACTGCGTTCATTTATAAGATATATGAATATATTCACCCGAAAAGTATAAACCACTTAGATTTATGTCTGAATGAATGTTGTTGAGCATCAGATACAATAGTCTGTGATCATTGATGATCGTCAGAGCAAATACATGTCTCCTGCTTGGACGATTACGTTACAGTGCACAAATAGTAAAGATAACATGAACGTTTTTTTTCTCTCCACTATGTCATCCAACACTAGAGTGTTAATACTAATCTGAAACATGCTACATCGGAAGCAATACGATATCTCCCCCTGGCTCTAGTGACGTAGATAGCGATGAACGGTCCCCGCTAGTACAGTCTCCCTGAAATGGCCAAAGCGGAAGTGCAGCTACCAAGAAATTAAATGATGAAATCGCCAACTATCAATGCAGAGGTATTCTTTATACTTTATTCCACATTTTTTCTCTCTGCGAATATAGTTTCGAAAAAGAAACGGCATGTACTAAGATACATGCAAAATCCTATCCTACGCAAATAATGTATTGATCTAGAAACGATATCTCCACTCTATCGAAATAACATAACTTGACTACTCACGTAGGAGGGACTAACAGCAAGTAATATACTGAAACATAATAGACTTCAAAGCATTATTTCTAGCATAAAGGAAAGGAAATACTATTCTATTGGCTTAAGACTGTCTTTAGTATTTTCGAGTGCTGATGGCGCTTTGATTTGTGATAGAAAACCTGGTTCCACAAGGAAGTGATTTAAGAGGTGGTTACAGTGAAATTAAGATTTATTTTAAACTAATGTGTATTAAATTACAATTTTCTTTAAGAATAATATCAGTTTTCTTTTAATCAAAATTACTTAGGAACTTTTCGTTTCCATCACCTACTACGCAATTTCTGTGGATTGTCATAGATAAGATAGAATCTTCCCTATCTCTGGTTAGAATATGCCAAGTTTTTCTTGTCAAAGTCCAGTATTATTTTATATGAAACAGAAATGATATGTGTTAAATGAGCACATACAATCAGAGTAACAGCCCACCAGTCCTCAGTCGACAGTTTTTCACAAAAGGTTGAAGTGACTTGACGTATATCTCCTGTGGACAGATAGCGCCCTGTTTCTAGGTGTGATGCTTGTCGCAGCTGCATGTTGTGTTGTGGGCAGGCACCAGCTGTCCTCGAGACGGCGCCGGAAATGACTGTAGACCAGAGCCGCTGTCCTATAAATCAACCCAGCAGTCCTCAGTCCCAGTCCTCGCCTTGCCTCTAAGTCCTTCGTAAACAGCGACGGTCAGCCCGCCAGGACGCTCGCGTAGGTTCCCCAGTCGGATAACATTCATTTGCTGCAGATATTAATCATTAACTTTGTTGTGTGCACTCACTTCGTCGTCTTTATCTTGTTTTTAGTATTTAAATAATCATTCGTCACTGTCGCACAATTACACTCTTCACAATGGAATAACCAATGCGAACAATGCGTTGTAACTGTCGGCACACTATTGTCATTTTTTCTTGTTTAGGGCTTTACACCCCGTTGACATCGAGCTCATTAGAGGCGGAAAGGTAACTGGGGCGAGAAATGGGAAGGAATTTGGCAATGGCCTATTGAGAAAGAACCATTCGGGAATCGGGAAATCATTGAAAACGGAAACCACTGGATCGAAACTGACAAGTGGACGAAAATACAAAACAATACTACACATAGTCTTGTGTGTAATGAACTTATTTCGTAACGTAAGTAATTTTGGCTTCTCCACGTTCTATGGACTACAGTTCACTCAGTAAATTGGGAGAGGAGTAAGGAAAACCATTTCATGTCAAGTTTTTGTTTGGTATGTAATTTGTCACTGCAGTTCAGTTGTATTTGTTACTCTACATGTTACACCATCATGGAAATCCTTTTACGTACTTCTCACCGAGCGTGGTGGGTGAACATTCGGGAGGAAGGCGGTTCGAATCCCCGTCTGGGCATCCAGATTTGTGTTTTCCATGGTTTCCCCAAATCACCCCATTCGAATACCGGGATGCTTCCTTCAAAAAGGCCATGGCCAAATTCCTTCCAGTCCCTTGTCCCCAGTCCCATTCTGCCTCTAATGACCTCGACGTTCGACAAGGCGTAAAGCAATAAAAAGTACTTCTGCTACACAGAATAAATTACTTTTTAGACTGTTATTTGTTTACTATTACCGATTTTGTGGGTGAATTTCAATAAAGAATTGCCTTTTGCCACAAAGGTCATTCACTAGGAATCCATCCTTGCGAGATGCGTCTTTATAGGCACAGTTATTAACATTCCTAACAATCTCCAGATTACTTCGGTCCATTATACAGCCAGTGGATTGTGGGTTGCTTGATATAGGTTGTGTTCTACGCCTGAAATAAACACAGCGGGCAGTGAAGAATAGGGTTTAGACGTAACCATTTCAACGCTACTGTAGAAGGTTTTGTTCATGTTTGTATTATTATGAACTGCATAGAAACAGGCAAATTAAAATAATAGGCAGTCAATACTTCTCAACCTTAAACTGGCTACCCTCAAAAGTTGAGGCGTAGCTACACCGTAACCGTATAAGTTATTAATTTCCGGTTCCCCCGGTTTATTTAAGTTTCTCGCGGATTTTCAGGCAAGAAACAAATTCTATACTATTTTTATAAATACTCGAAATGTATATTTTTATACAATTTTGAACTTTAAATAAAAAAATTAGTTTATCGGCCACTTTCAGGAGAATTTAGCACATAAATAATGTCTGGGAAGTGCAAGGAAAACATGTGGAATTACCATTGCTCACAGCACTGTAGTCCGAACTTCAACAAATGTTTCCCGAAATATTTTCATTATCCAATCTTTACAACTGTTTATATTCAAACTGTTTCGGCATAGTAACAAGCTCGTAAGCCATGTCTAGAAATTTAGCTACGTTAAGCACGCAGAAGCTGGTACAGACTACGGTCATTACAAGGCAACACGTTTAGGGCGTAATAGCAGGTCCGCAGCACTTGTCGGAGCTGCGGTTTATATGAGAAGCCGTTGCCCTGTATGACGAGTCGTAAGCGCGGATTACCTTCATTTCCGTAAATGCTTTTCACCATATTCGGCGAACGCGTTTATAAACGACACGCAACGGACCATCAATCCAGTACTCACCTGCCCATTACTTCCACTCGCTCACGTAGTCATTAGGTACTGTACTTTTACAGAGGAAATCAGATATCACCTTACGTCGGACACAACTATTTGCACCCCTAAGCAGTACTTTGTACTAATATATGTCGTAGCAAACAATCTACACTAATATTATAAATGCAAAAGTAACTCTCTATACGTTTTCACAATTAAATGGCTAAACATCTTGACGAAATTTGATAAGGAAATACTATTTATCAATAGGAAGGCACCTAGGATCTGTTTACAAATTTCATGTACTGACACTAACTTACTATATAGTATAGATGTGGATTTGCGCTGCACCAGACTATTATTTTGTGTTTATATGTATCTAGCTCACAGGTTTCGGAATACCAAAGGACTAAAAACGTTGTTTAAAAAACGGTATTGACGTAAGATGTCCCCAGAAAATTCTAAGTCCACAGGTACGATGTCGCGTGGTAAACGATAGTGGGTAAATATTTCAATGGAGGTTCGAATGATATACTTCTAAAATGGAACATTAAAGTAGTATATCACAGGTAGGACGATCAGCGGTGTAACGGCTAGCTTTCTGGCCTCGCATTCGGGAGGACGGCTGTTCGAATCCGCGTCCGGGCATCCAGATTTGGGTTTTTCATGGTTTTACAAATCACTCCAGGCAAATGCCGGGATGCTTCCTTCAAAAGGCCGTGGCCAAATTCCTTCCCATTCCTTGCCCCCTATCCCTTCCCGTCTCTAAAGACCTCGCTGTTAGAGAGACGTTAAGCAGATTTAAAAAAAGCTTCAGATACTTCACTCAAGGAGTTACAGCTTAATGTGGAATTCAGTCCAGGCAAGGCTCACGTTAAGGGTATGTAATAAATTCCATTCCGTGCAGGGAACCTTTTTTTCTCATAACGAGCGTCTTACATCTCAAGGGAGCGTCCAAAAACTACGTGACTCCTATTGGCCTCCCCACTTAGCCTCCCCCGTATACCACGTAGCTTTTTCCCCTTTTAATTCCAGAATACATTTTGTACCGTTTCTTTTAAAAGACAATCGTTAAGATTATTGCATATTTAGTACTTTTCTACAGTTATAAATATTCTGAATGAAATGCTGAAACTAGCGATTCCTGCAAGTGATCAATTACTGGGAAAACCTCTTTCTCGGGTACAGCCAGGGATCTTTTTCTTCTTGAGGTGTTACTAAAAATTCTCCTTATCTCATTCATTATTATTCGTTTCTTGACAAAATACAACAAACCATACCTGGCGCCTAAAAAATGAGAAGAAGATCTGCATTTTTTGTTTTCCTTTGCTGCTATCGGCTATCTTTTTACATCACCAGAGAATGATTCTTTCGTCTGGTGCTTAAAAGATTTCTATAACTCGCCGGATAGCGAAAACTCGTTGGAAAAACAGTTAAGGTTATTGTACAACACCACTTCAAACCACACTTTCAACTTTAAATAATACTTCAGCGAGCACTAAAATTAAAGAAGCGCTGAATTCATTTGATAGAACACAATTAGAATTATTTTATCAGGGAGTGGTATGGCCACATGTGGGTGATTCTAATAAAAACAGCTTTACTTCAAACCATCAAAACAATATGAACAGTCACTGCCGAGAAGAAGACCACCAGATCGATGGGACAAGGAAATATGCAGGGTTGTTGGAGGTAACCTGCTCAAACTCTACCAGAACTCATAACTCTAAGAGCATCATCCTTTAATGAGTGAATGGGCTCATGATAGTGATGGTGATAGTGGTGGTGGTGATGATGATGACCACTAAGAGAAATACTTTCCCACGTTCGCTATAACTAATACAAGATGTCATGGTAGGCTCGATAGCATAAAGAAATAAAATAATTGCACTATTCCGTGTTAAATATTAAATGGTCAAACAGAAATGGAACACAAAACTAAGGCACTATCAAGCAGTGGTTAGACCAGAAACATTGTGTTCGGCAGAAACACTTAAGCTAACAAGATATGGGAATCTTGAAAAACTGGAAAAAGTAGAATGAAGAATTTTTAGAAAAATACTGGGACCTAAACGTAATAGTAATGCTGAATATAAATTAAGACCAAATCGAGAACTATATTTGGAAATAGAAAATTAACAGTTGAAACGATGAAAAGAAGACTGCAATTTTACGGGCACATATACAGAAAGGATAATAATAGACTAACGAAACAGATCTTCATCTTACTAAACAAATACAAATCCAAACCCACATGGTTCACTGAAACTGAAAATTACATGAAAAACGCTGGAGTGAAAACAGATATAATAGGCAACAGAACACTCTTTAGAGAAGTAATACAAAATGCAGGTTTTCAGGAAAGACATAAAGGGAAGAAAATGGACCCAGGAAGAAAAGGAACAACACTCTCATAGAATGCAGGAAGTTAGGAAGCAAAGAAAATTAAAGACAAAGAAACATAGCCAAAGTTGATTTATCGTACCCTCCAAATGGGTTATTCGGAAGAAGAAGAAATGGTCAAACGTCTCAGACCTGAAGCCAATAAAGAAAAATACCTCAAACTTAATGTTAGCAACGTCGTATGGTCGAGCAGTCTTTCTGGAAACAGAAATTATGATCTATCTAGCTCTGCATTAAGAGATCATTAAGAAGGTGTCGGTTCAAATTCAACCTCGTCATCCGGTTTCTCTTCATAAGGATATTTGCTAATCGTAACGCTGGGAAGGCCTTACCACTCTGCGCTCTGAAGAAACAGGATACCATGATCCATGGCACAATCGTTTCGGACTCAGCCTGTGACATTTATTTCCACTGATATACCGCCCCCACTTTTTTAATGTGCACGACTTGTGCAAACTATAAAGGCCTGAACTGCGGTAATACGTACACATTCGTGCTATGAGGCGGGCGAGTCGTGCCTCTAGCGGGCAGATGGACAATTAAGATGCCGTCCCCATAATCCGTGACTCCTTTGTTTCACTGAACCCGGAACATTTACTTCTGGAAGTTAAGCCACCGTTGCTACTTACCTTCTCTGATTAACTCACCCTTTATTCTTATTACTCCGTCTTGAGACTCTTATCATAGGCGTGCCCGTCTGTTTATCTTATATCAAATTAATGCCGTAGCTAATCTACAAGAGAAACATGAAATGTCTCCCAACCAATGCCGATTTTATTTAATCAGAAGTACTCATCGGCAGTACACCCTCAGATCGAGGTCGGTAGAGAAAACAAATTGTGTCTGGAACTTGACAAGAGATTATTGGTTCAATGTCAACGGCAAGGCGGATAAAGTTTCACCAGTCCCCATTTGACCAACAGAGTTCCAGTATGGACGGTTTCAGAATACTGTGATGTTACAAGACATTTCAATCCATAATTAGGAACATTAAGAAGTAGTATTTAAATAGAATAAGGTTAGGGTTAAGTAATTTCAATTAGGTAGCGAGAGTGAGGCGGAGAGTTTTTTTTTATTCTAAGATGTTCAAGGGGGCTACAGACTACTGTCATGGCGGTTAAGCCATGCTGAAGAAGTTCGGGCACTCTGCTCCCGCCCAGAGTCTTGCGGGAATAAGATGGTACAGTAGCCACCCCACAAACTCAAAAGTTACCTCTCGGGTGGGGTAGGATCGGTGGAACTCTGTGTTCCCTCCCATTTGGCAGAGATGGTCCTCCCACCAACGGGGAAGTAAGAATCCAATGTTGGTAATACTCCCCCCAGAAGAAGATCAGCCCACCCGAATCCCATATAAGCCCTGACAATGGGACCAGACGCCCTCAGTCTGCTAGATGTGTTGTTCCGTCTGTGCCCAGTTTGCGATGTGATGACTGTCTGCGCCGCCGTTCTGCCAATATGATGTAAGACAAATTTTCTCTCTGTCTGTGTACTGAAGGCTTACTCTCGCTACAAGTTATGGTGTAAGAAACATAGAACTTTTAAGGGAAAGTGTTTGATTTCCATGTGTTAAATATCAGGAGAACTATAGGGACTTGCCTAATCGTGTTCCTATTTCAATTATAGACCTATGTATGAATGTGAATGATCAGAATACAAATTTACTTTTGTGAAATTCATAATTATCCACATACTTTATTTCTTTGTGACTGTCTCCCCCCGACCCCGTCACCAGGTGATAATGATGAAATGAATGCAAGTCAATCTTCGGCTAAGAGGTCCGATACTAAATAATTAATAAAATAGCCTGAAATTAATTAGAAGGACGGGTGGGAACGTTACAATACCAACCGTGTCCTATTGGCTTAGGTAAAATACCAAAAACATTCGTAATGCGTTTGAAGAGAGAAATTGCTACTTGGTATGTGATGAATTATCTGTCTGGAGGAAAATTTAAACACGGCGGCCTCCCAGTTGACTTTCGGAAGAATAGGCCTGTATGAGTTCGCAATGGGTTTCATTCTTACATCTCACATGCACCAAATGAATAGTACACTACACTTGACACTCAATCATTACTGTATTCTACATATACAATAACCCTTTGTAAAACTAACCATACTTGAGGAGGCAACTGAAAAATTATTCAGTCAAAACCTAAGTTGCTGACTACGATTATTGGCTAGAGGCCAATGGCCGACATCTCGTGTTGGGTCCGGCCACATACCGGACGGATTAGGATAGTAAAACCATCACAAATGCTTCCCCATCTTCTTAGCAGCTGTGCCATGAAATCCTACGCCTGCGTCAACTAAATCGTTCAGCAGTGCACTCTGACTGAAGTGAAGTAACAGAAAGAGAATGAAAGTCGTTACCTGGCCCCTTGGAACTAATGTTTTTCGGCTAAGTTATGGTAGCTCTGACAGAAGAATACTTGATCCTAGAGGCTGTGTGTTGATCGGCGAGGCTATCACCTCGAAACAGATCTGATAACCTCGAGACAATCAAAGGAAAAACCGAGAATTGTGAAAGAGCATAGGAAGCTGGAATATTATATTGTTGTTCCAAAAATACCAAGAAATAGTCATAAAATAAAAAAAGATACAATAATTAAAAAGAGACAAGAAACATGAAGTCAACTGGGAAAAGTAGACCAAGGAAACGATGGCAAGAATCGCATGAATGAACAAGCAATAGCCTAGTGAACGAGTAGAAGAATTTTGTTTCGTATGTTACTAAAACAAGAGTGAAACAAGCATTTAATTGAAAACTTTGTACTATAGCAGAAGACTGTAACCTCAAATAGTAAATATAATTTCATCCACAAAAATCTATGGTCCGTAATATAGGGTCTAGAAGACAGTTCTTCCAACATATTGTATTGGCCATCAAAATTCTTGTTTTGAAATTACGTCCTGGAGCGTGGTTTAATTACTACTTTGCTATCACCCTCTTCATGGGGGAGGGTTGCAGACGTATGATCTGGGTGGAAAATGATTATTTTCTTTAATAAATACAACATCCTGCCAACAGAAATAGTTCATTGTGTTTTAAACATAGAAAACTATATAGAACAGCTGTACTAACAATCCTTCCTCTGTTGCACTGCTTATCATTCTCTTTTTCTCTTTCCGCCTCTGGTTCACCTTTTCCTCTCTGTTAGTTGCTAGAGCTTCAACAGTCAGGCATTCTGGACAGGCATAACTTTTAACTTACTTAGGACACGAACCAAACCATAGTATGCGCCAACTGACCCACCTCATCATATCTGTCTTCCGGTTTAATCTTTCGACTCGGCTTGCTGAAAATGACATCATGAAATTGACTACTATCCCTGTTCTTTTGGATGACGGGAGCTTAAACCTGTCTAGAATTGTTTACAAACGATTTGCAGGTGTGTGTCTGGTTTTAATAAAATCCTCAAAGGTTCGTCACAATATTATTCCTCTAGCGAAGTTGGAAATACCAAATGCAGACCTCATTAAAACTAGTACGCTGCGCTCACAAGTGACTCAGAAATGCTCAGCACTTAACGCCTACTCATACGACTACCTGCTCAGCTGCTATACAGAATATTAAAACCACAAAAACTTGGCGCTTTTTTCTCTAAGTTCCGACAGAGCGGGCAGCCTGTTACGTTTCCAGCTGTCACGCCCTGTCAGCTCTGCTGATATCTTATTCAGCAGTCTCGGGTAGCCGAGACGTGAACATCCGCATTAGCATCGCAGACAAAAGGCCTGTCTGCAGCTCAGAGCTCGGCTTAGCAGTTTGCTGTGAAACACGGAACACCAACCATAGATATAAATAAATCTCCCTCTGTCTTTGACTGTGAGATAGGTTAACTGCTGTTACTTTCCTGGAAGTTTCAGAAACAATTTTCAGTTAAGATCCGTTTCCGTATTTGGTAGCTGTTATAATATTAATAAAAAATTTTGGTGGGCTCCCAAGTTCTCTCAACGTTCCGGCCCCTACCTGGAGTCATCTTCATGGAAATTATTATGTTAAATTCCACCGGTGCATTTAGTATAAATTCTGATGAGACACAAGAAGCGGCATTCGCATGAAGATTAAGTCAGCATGGGCCTGAAACGTTGAGAAAAGTACCAAAGTGGCGAATCTTCTTGATCGAGAAGTGTCTCGTGAGGTTTCCACTGACATTGCTTTCTCTATCTCTGATACATGCAACATCAAAGCAAAATTCTATGCAGACATTACAAACAAATTATACGTGGATGTAAGTAAATTCATCTTAACCTTAAATAACAACTTTCTATTAGTCGTTATCTCAGAACACAAATATACTAAATCGAAGCTAATATTTACAGCGATAACTACGCTGGAATGATTCGAAATCGACAATAGAAGAATTGCAAAGGCCTATCAAATGCCTTCAAACTGTAGTAAATGACTAAAGTCAATTCTAAGAACCGCGCTGCTTCTCATAGCAAACTGTGAAAGTAATCAAACGTCTCAGTGATGACACTGCGATGGTGCCTGCTTACAATGTCTTTATTTCTTGAGAATAGAATACAATTTATCCTTCTTTATTGTGCCTCTGGTTATTTATAGTAATGAAATATATCATGTATTCAGAATGAAATCAGACGATGTAGACTGTAGAGGAACTCAAATTTTACTCGACCAATCAATGAAGTAATTGACCCTATAAAATTCGACTGCGGTGGGAAAGCATTAGTTTATATGCTACAAAAATACAGAAAATTAAGAACAATCCTTCTTCATAATATATGTTATTTCTAAAAAAAAAAATATCAGACGAGCCATCTTTCTTCCTTCACCAAAATCGATAAATGAAGTATCATTTTAAAGATTAAGTTCTCCGCTTTGCTAACATCTTTAACTAGAAAGCAATTTTTCTAAATTCAACACGTAAATGACAAAAATACGAAAAGTATATGCCACGGGAATGCGATATTTCAGAGTAAAACTGCTAGGCCTCGCTGTCGTCGAAACGAGTGATCTCATTACCACTAGATAGTAACACGACTGTCACAGAGACACTGATAGACTGTATGTGTTTTCTAGAGTAAGGAACTTTTCGGATATTATTGTTTCTGTTAGGAAAAGATTTCATTGGTAGCTGATTGTGACGAGTAAGTAACAGAGAGTTAAGATTTTAAAAATAATTTTAAGAATGATAATGTTTGATTTTTCACAAAAATGGTATGACAGCTACAGGTACTGGTGCATGGTTAAAAAAAATTCTCCAGCCGGAAGAGTAATACCGGACGGTCGGGTGCAGTGTGTGGTGACAGACTTATTCATGGCGAGCGTCCGGTGAGCCGATGGCCGTAAAGCCGCCTTGGTTACGACCCGCCGGGAACACTTCTCGCGCACTTAATGCTCGCTTCTTATATCGCGGCGATACGCCACGCTCCTAGCGTTTTATTTTCGCCGGCGGGGAACGGCGCCATCGAATTTTACGAATTCGCTTTTAGTGGACCGAGTTGGAACGACTGGTATTTCCCGACATTATTCGATCGGGCCGGAATATTCCGGGTGCCAACTTTTCAGAGCTAAATGTTTACCGCCAAACATTGGAGCAAGCTGCTACACAAGGTCGACGACCGCATGGCAACATCGTCGAGATAAACCTTTGTTGTGAGTAGTTTTATTTTATCAGAAATAAATAAACGTTACGAAACATTTTTCCTATGGCTTCACAACTCGTTAGCGTTTAGTCGTTAGTGACGGAACCATCGCCTCCAAGTATTAATTAAGTATGAAAGAAACAAACAATATTTTTAATCCATAAGTACGCTTAGAAAAATGCAGACAAAGTTAAATCTTATTTCTGATTCTTACAACGTTCGAAGATGATTCCCTATCAGTGACTTAAGGAGATGCGCAGAAGCCGTTAGATTTACGGGTTTAAGAAATGCGGCCTTTTGGGATTACCACTTTGCCTTTCAGCCACCCCGCGAGCCAATTTATGATATTGCTTACAACTGGTTCTTGCACCATGTCAAATGTAAATAACAGCGCAGTACAGAGGATAATTTCTGTACGTCTTGATTCAACTCTAATTAAAACTCGTTTCCTTTAATACTCCAGCTCCGTTGTTAAGCTGTATCTCTGTCATGGCTTTTTGCAGCAATTTTCTTGAAATAAACTTGGCTGCAGCACTAGAAATAGTATACAGCAACATAATTAGTGGAAAAGATTCTGTCATTTCAATCTTATACTGTATAATTTCCGCACTTGGTACATTTTTTCCGTACTCGTAGGCCACTAACCTGGAAGGTAAACTACTCTAGTATTACTACAGCTAACGCTTTACCCACACTGGATTCTGTTACGATTTGTACATTCACCTCTTGAAATGTACTAATATTCGTATTCGCATTGCCAGTTTACTTGTTGTTTATTACTTAACTTCATGCATATGTCATGGTATAAAGGAAGTTTTGGATTTGTGCATAATGTATGCATGGAGTTTTCAACCATTCTAATTTTCTCCAAAATGTTTTTGTTATTTTCGACATCAATTCTGTGTGTCTACATGTGACACCTTTTTTAAAAAATCTAGAGCCGCAGGACCAATAATATGACAAAAACAATGCTGGGGACCACTATCTTACCGTATATTGTCCTAATTTTTTTTACGTATCTGTATATTATTAAAATTTGGGACTTGTCGTATTGTACCAATATACATAATATATCTAAAAGCACGGTTTGAGTTCTTACGGAAATACAGTTATGAAATTGATAGTGAAATATTAAAAGTGAATTGTGAATTGGCCAGACTCTTTGATAATTACTTAGCAAATGACAAATAATGTTACTATGGGCTGAATGCTACACTATATACCACCAACATTCATGCGCAAAATAAAAGAAACAAGACCAGACGCCTTTCATTGTTTACGTCAACATTCTTACGTTAGCATGCCTACCCATTATCAGCACGTACCACGGTCCCTTAGACCCTCAAAAAACGGAAATTAACTTAACCATAAAGTGAACGGCGCTTTCTTTGATGCCAAATGGAAACTATTTAGTTAATAGACTAGTGATAGTAACAATGCAGTCATCATCTTATCTTTGAAATACAAGAGTTTTGGCTGGTCGTCCGAAATATTCATGGTTTTTAAAAATTGGGTTTATATAGCTTATTACTCTCTCTCTCTCTCTCTCTCTCTCTCTCTCTCTATATATATATATATATATATATATATATATATATATATATATATATATATATGTATATATATATATCTTGTTTATTCCGCTCGGGTTTCCCATTTCTTTATCTTTGTGATAAATGGATCTCTCTTTACATGAACACATTTAAATACCAAATGTAAACATGGATTGAAAAGCCTTTTTTTAACTTTGGCCATGGCTTTTTGAAAGAAACATCCCGGAATTCGCCCAGAATTATTTAGAAAAACCGCGGCAAACCGAGATTTGTATGACTGGACGGGTATTCGGATCTACGTGATCCCTAAAGTGAGGCCAGATTTTACCGATCACCATCCATGCTCAGTGGGAATTCGGAAGTTCTCGAATTCCTAGTCCCTACATAAGGAGTTCAGTTTTCTATTATTTCTCGAAATTACTCCATGTGAATGCTGGAATGGTTCCTTTCGGAAAGGCCGTGGTCGAATTCCCTGACATTCGATGCCTATAATCTTCCACAAGCCTTAAGAACTTCATCCTGAACGAGCCTTAATAAAGTTATTAAGCACCAAATTTTCTGTCATACACACAAAAAAAAATCGTTTGGAAGATAAGAATTTGCCTTACATGAAAAAGTGTAGCCTTTTTTCCGTTTTTTAGCTTAGGACCTGAAAAATGGCAGGAACTTTAATTATAGTTTGATTGTGAGTGAGTCATTACTCAGAAACTGTGACAATGACCACATGAATAGGGCCGGTATCGGAATTAATCACTTTTTTTTACCACGACGATGTCTTTTTGCTGATTTGCTATGTCCACTAGAACAAATAAAATAGCGGAATATGAAATCAAACAAGCTTTCAGTCAAAGGATTGTTCGACCACCAAGTGACAATGCTTTCTATTCGCCGAGCAACCATATTTGTTTCCTTACTTAATTATAGCTGGTCTTCCAAATGCTAGACTTCAAGCGGTGAGAGTCTTTCGTGTACTCTATGGTAAAATAATATTAAAATTAATTATATTACACTTTGCACCTGTAATCGGTGCGCAGTATGAATCTCTGCATAGATCCTGACCAAAGCCGGACGCCAGTAATTACTTCCACAAGAGATGAATGAACTATAATTCCTTTAATATTGCTATAAAGACGCAAACGCAAGAATATAATAATTATATTTAACACACACTTGGAAATGGAGGACGTCAAGAAATCAAAGTAGCAATATACATTATATACATGTATTCACATTATATAGAT
This sequence comes from Vandiemenella viatica, assembly GCA_031002005.1. Classification (NCBI taxonomy): domain Eukaryota; kingdom Metazoa; phylum Arthropoda; class Insecta; order Orthoptera; family Morabidae; genus Vandiemenella; species Vandiemenella viatica. Next base: position 128,113,377 of record JARYHS010011408.1, on the reverse strand, counting down.
TTATTCTAAAGAAAAGGGAGGTGTAGTTTATTCGTATAAAATTTAACAAAACAAACATTTAATTTGATGCAGATAAAAAGAAGCAAGCTGCAGAGAACCAACAGATCCTTCACAATTACACTTTTAAGACAATAACCATAATAATATCTAAGTATAAAGTTATTGTTGTAAATAAGATTAAAATACATATGGTGGAACGGCTTCAACATTAGTATTAAATAAGTGCATAAGTAAAGTGGGATGGCTAGCTGGTATGAAGCATAGTAATTTAATGATTATCACTGAAATTAGCAAAAAAAGAGATTGTGTATTCGTTGTTAAGGAAGAAGTGTATTGAGTCCGAGAACTAAATTATTTTTTTTTTGGTAGCAATTATAAAAGGTTAAATGTAGTGGTGAAAATAAATATTTTTAAATTGAAAAACCTGAGAAGAATTAGTTACTGTGAAGCAGATAATTTATGAGTAGCAAGGCATATATCGTACGTAATTTTGGTTGGGAGTCTAGAATGCATTACAGGATACATCGAATAAATAATAAATAAAACGAATAACTTTGCATACTTGGGTTTAACTCAGTACAGAGAGGACGAGAAAGTCTCTCAACTCGGCAAAGTTATTCACCAGGGCCGTAACTGGGTGATACGCACAGTTCTTCTTGGGATCTCGACAGTTGCCGAAGATGCAATTTGCGGTGGAAAATTATTGGAGTCTTTACCGTAAGTAGATGATCCATGGCGGCGACGGAAGTTCGTTAGAAACATCACAACAATCTAAATCAGTCAAATCAAATCCAGTCGGGGTTCTGGATCGCAATGCTGTTCCACACTTCTCTTAGCTCCTACCAAGACTTCGGTCACACCCACCTTAGGCATTTTCCATTTCCGCGGGGCGCGACCCATCCGGGTTGGCCATGAAATAACAACAACCATAAATTAGTTAATAACAACCAAATTGTGAGCTGGCGATTGGCCGTTCCACCCTCACTCTCAGGCTCACCGCGCTGTGTGTCTGTTCGCTGACACCTGATATGTTACGTCCTTCCCTAAAGGAGGCTTTCCACGGCCCGTGCATCTAGCGGCCGCGCCTGTACAGCTATCAATAACGGGCCGTGGGAAGAGATACGCCTCTGCTGGCTGGGATGGCGCACGTCTATCCGTCGCCCAGTCGGTAAACATCAAACGCCCGAGTAGCTAAACCGACAGCAGGCAACGTGGTGGGGAGGTGGCGCGTGGTGATCCGTACAATTCGGCTGCATGGCGCGGCCTACAAAACCACGGGTCGTGAGAACCCACCATGGAGCTGGGTTCCCACGGCGCGTCCCTCGGTCCTTGTCATGGGACGCCTCTCTTCTTTGCAGCATAAGCTAGCATGGACGTCCCGCCTCGACCCAACACCAGTTGGTAGAAGATGAAAGGCTCGTTCTGCCTACCACGCGCCATAGGAACGGACCTTAAGACGTCACTAATCTGTTCTGTCTCGCAATTTTTTCGCTTCTCTGACACAAGGAAAGTTCCACAGCAGTTTCTGAAGGTTCGAGAGGAATGCATAGCGGCATCTGTCACTCCCAGTCCCCTGTTAATTTCGCCGACCGTCCTGCGACTTGTAAACACTAGATGTCACCTTCTCGGAAACGCTACCTCGCCAGAAGCGTTGCGGCCACCCAGTGTGGGTCGACGCGAACAGCTACATCTCGGCGGAACTAAGCCTCACTGTACTGTTAACTGTTTTATTTGTATTAAAATAGGGCGTCCGGATACGACTACTACAAGTTCAAGCTGTCAAACTAATTTTTTTTTTTTAATTAGGCACCCCATAAAAGGGAAAATAGAACACTTAATATTAATAACGTGGTTGTAACGGACAACTTGACAACCACAACCTTATGTTTATTACGTTAGTTCGTTTTTACTTGTCGTTGAAGTCAGTCGTAGTGAACGAACTTCCTTTGATTGACTACTATTGTCATTTTATGTACGGCCTAGGATTTTTAGTTTATTTTCCTTTTCTTCGCAATATATACGTTGCCAACGTTCGCAGAGTGACGGTGGGAGGTCTGAACAAATATTTGGTCCTGTTGGCCGTCCCACTGGACCAACAAACAACTCGCCGGACCGCGGCGCAAAACACTTTGCTCTAAACCAAGCAGCCACACGTACACCGGATATACTGCCTGCTGCACTTCGGCGGTTTCCTATAATCAACGCGAGGCGAGTAGTCACGTAGTTCACACAATTCACAGCCGTAACTCCCTCAAGAAAGTCTCATTTCACAATACATGTAATACTGCGAGTACTAGTAGTATATTTTTACGATTCATGTTCAGACTTATTGCATTAGTGCTGTCTTTAATGATCTGACCAATGCATGAGGACCCAGCGATGTGTTTCTAACCAATTGTGAACAATGGAACACTGTAAATCACTGTCATAGATCATCAAACCGACGGACGGCCATAAAAATTTAAAAGTCGTTAATCCTGCCACAGGCACTTACTCGGACCTTTACCTCCGCAGGTGAACTAAGAGTTGTTTTCGTCTTCTGTTGCCCTACACTTCGTAAGTATTAAAGTACTTCGGAGAATGATACATACAATGGTGACAGTATGGACTGATTAAAAATATACCATCAAGCCAAATTTCAAAGAATTTTTTTTTTTCCCTAGGCGTTCAGAACGCTCAGCAGTATTTTCAAAACATTGACACAAGGTATATTCAATTTATGAATAGTTGTAACGCCAATGGAATTGAAATTGTTGTTTTATTTTCCGAACGCGTTTCGCTTCATTTGCGAAGCATCTTCAGCGGTTCGGTCTGTGGGTATTTACACATTACAATTGAGGAAATGGCCCACAATATCCAGATGACAAGGTACATTATTCATCTTTTATGAGACTTGCGAGGTTAATATACCCATTTTTAAATCTTGTGGTAACAATCGTTGTGTGTTTATGTAGCGAATTTACGTTTTTATAAGGAGTTCCGCAGATTGTAATTTCGGTGAGTGTCGTTATAAGTATGACCTGTGGTAGAAAGAAAGAGACACTGTGTAGGAGAGACAGAGGAAAGTTACTGAGACAAAGCTTTTTATGCCAAGATTATAAATGTTAATTGACTAAAAGTGAAATAAATATTGATATCAAAAGCTTATGTGTTGTGAATGTTTGGAACAATATTCTACCGAGTATAAGTAAGTTGAGTACTATTACAGGTGAGAAATCTATTGCCAGCCTTGGTGGTTTTCTACTGTCGTAGATTGCAGATTTAGTGATGGGCAGAAGAGTACGTTGATGAGAATACTCATTAATACCACAACTCTTACAGTACTACGGCTGTATGACTTCCCATATACAGGGCAGCTGTAGATTGGGAACTAGAGTCTTACATACTGACGTTAACTGATTCTAGTGCACCCCCGTTCATAACTTCTTTCATTTGTGAGATGATGGAACAGTGTGAACAGAATTCACAAAACTATGTTGATCTTGGATTTAATAACGTAACGGTTTTGGTTTAGTCAGGCACGAAGCTCCCGAGCTTAGTGCGCTGACCTACCGCGTGAGGCGCTGGCTGTGCCGGTGTATAACAAGGAGTTGCTAGCGGTTCGATTACAGTTAACGACGTTCGGAAGCCGGAGAGGGGGGGGCGTGGAGGGGAGAGGTGGAAACTACGACAAAAAGAGTGCTGGGCTCGACAGCGATCACCTAACAACGCTACCATTAGCGGCACTCCAATCGGCAGTGCATTCCCTAGCGCGTGTTACATATCCCTATCGAAGGAGTCGGGGAAGTTGTTCCTGGGACACAGATAATATCTTTCATTGCAACCTCTTTTTCTGATACTTTTTTTTACAGCGTAATTCTAGCTGGGAATCAGATCTTCATTTTTTATTCAATTTTTCGTACTGGAAGTAATTGGTATAATTTGGAAGTCCATCATACTATTACGAATCACCAGTTGCCTTTACTGGAATTAGTATGAATAAAGACTTAGTATGTAATTTACTATTCTTACCACTGTAATACAATACTGGCAGGGATTTACTACGTAAACTAATCGTTTAATTTTTTTTATTTTTTTTACACGTTTTTTTAACTTTGTCATTTCAACTGACATCTTAAGTGACATGTTCTCACATTTAATATACCTTCGAATTGTCTGAACTAAAGATACGTTACATGTTAGTCGTCTGCTCATTGGCTGGAATATAGTGTGAGTGCTTTCATAAACAAAGCAAATATTCGCGTCCCATGCTTACATAACTATTTATGAGATTTTCCGTACTGTCCACCTAAAAAACATATCTTTCAAAAGCAGAGTAATTCACATGACATTTGTTAAAATCTTACGCGGTTTGCAAGTAGATTGTGAATTTTTTCATAAAAAAAATAAAAAATGTTGAAGGGAAAAGTGTTGACTGAATGTTACATTGGAGTAGTCTCAGACAAGAGAAACAAAAATGAAACAGTGTTCAAAGTTTTCTTTATGAATACTACATCCGTTTGCACCCAGCCTTATAACTTACAGTCGTGTTTATATGTTGTAAAATACCGTTTTATTTTTACTGAAGTATCAAACAGAAATTTATAGTAAACCGTCCTGTACAATGAAGATGTAAAATTCTAAACAGTTTTCTTCCATAGTTGACAGAAGAGTTTTGTAGCTTTGACTTTTTGTTTACTGTCTCCAAACTAAAAACCACCGTCTTCTCTTACTTTAACTGTTTTTTCCAAGCATAATAAAAAAGACACCAGTGTAATAGAATATTAAATTAAAATTTTAAAAATCATTAATTTCCAATTTTTTGTTAGTATTGCATATCGTTGACGTCAGGGTCATTAGAGGCAGGAAAGGACTGTGTAAGGCACCTCGTTAATTAGTGATAATTAGCGTCCTGGTGGCACTACTCAACACGGCGTGTATTTCAGTTCTTAATTAAATGTTCCTATAATTACAGGTTCAGTCTTTATCAGGTCGCCAGCGGAGATACCGCAACTAATTCTAAGAATTTACAGTCATTCACAAAAAAATTAATCACGGGAAAGAGTCTGCAGTGGCAGTTACCAAGAATATGAGTAGGAATCGTCACCACATAAATCACAAAAAAGTTCGCATTCAGAGCACACCTTTATTGTCTGGATAAACATAAAAAAATACACCGCCGAAGTACCCACCAGTTACAATGACCCGTGCAATCAAACTTCTCTTCCAAAGCGTGCAGGATTCGAACCGAGTAGTTACGCATAATATGTGGTGCCACTATCACAATAATTTGTTCGGAACACCGTCCCCGTTCGAGTACACTGACACTCCAAATACTTCTTGAAATCACAGTACCAGTTAGCTGAACAGTTACAAGCACCTTTTAAGTAATCGTCCTCGCGGCATCGTTCTTAACAAACGGCCACTCCCGCCATTCGCTTCACACGTTCCGGCTCGCATACTCTAGACTCCTGCCATCTTGTTCTCACCGTCAAAGATAATCCCTCACCGACACTACTCTCGATTCGCGTCAGTTCGATTGCATCGTTACAACTGGGAGCCACAAACGTGAAGTAATTCGGCGATGGCCTTTTAATTTGTATTCTATTGGTTAAAATTTACATTTTTTGGGGGGGGGGGGGCAGGGTGACAGGTTACAATTCAGAATCAAATATTAGGAGTATAATTGAAGTTAGTTTCAAAAATAATGGCGCCTTGTGACGTTGCTAATCCTAATCCATGCAATCTGACGGTTAATTAAAAGGAAAAACTGAAGAAAAATATAACTACTTTAGACTAGTTATAATCCGTTAAATAAGGGGGCATCCATAAATTACGTGAGGTGTTATTCCGGATTTCCGGGCCCCTCCCCCCCCCCTTCTATGGTGAGACTTCGTGAGATTTGGTCCGACCCCTTCCCTCTGGTGAGATCTGGTCCGTGAGACCCCCCCCCCCCTAGAAATCGCCCAAACTTTTTGAGACTTTTTTTTTTACGAAATACCGCCTTAAAATCGTCTTTCGTGTCATTTGTAGACTTTTTTTACTCCACAGTCCGCCAAAAATTTCCAAAACCTCACTTGAGATTTCCGTTGACTCCCTCCCTCCCCCTTGGTGAGATTTCACCTGACCCCCCCATTTCACCTCACGTAATTTATGGACGCCCCCTAAGCTTGTTTCACGCAGAAGCAGGAGATTTACCGCAGTCCCGATGAAACAACCAATGCAACTCGCTTTCGCTAGCAGTAATGGCTGAATTGCATACCCAAAGAACTATTTCTCGAGCCACGACAAGCAAGTGGAGAAGCGAGAGCCAGAAGCTGCTACAAAAAGCGGAAGGCGGTGCAGGGCTCGCCTTTTAATAATCAGAGGATAGCAATTTGGTCTCTTGTGGTATACCACAACACGACCACCACGCGAACCAGAGAAGCAATAAGACTCCCTAATCACTTATATTAGCAAGTTTCTGACAACCCTCACGTTTTAAAAATGTCCATTTGATACAAGCCTATGCGTAGTAATACAGTTAAAAACCGTAGCTAGATATTCAACACGTAGGATGGTTAAACCCTCCCGAAGGAAGTAAGCATTCCCTGGTATTGGAGGTAGGCTGGTCCGCAACTTTCCTCCTTATCTAACCTAACCCGGTAATCCTATCAGGTAAAGGTGACCTAGAGTTTAACGTGGAATCCGAGCTACGGAAGCTTTTTGGCGTACTTCAAATTTCGCAATAAGCTGTGCTAGAGGTGAAGGTCGGATTAAGGGCCTATGAAAATCCCCACCGAGACTGATGTTCGAACCGGAGACCTCCAGTCAGACGCCTTAACCACTGAGCCACCAGGCCCCAGTGGTTCAGTTACTCCTTCAATAACTGTCTTATTTACATGCATAGTCCCTCAAAGGGGTACGGAGTTTGAATAGCTGGGAGACATCTTCATGTGGCACAAATCACACAAACCAAAAATAAATGTGAGGATCAAAGAGGAAAAACTGTGTTACTATTAGCTCACAAGGGGAGATTCTTACGTTGGGATCAAAGACCTGAAAAATATGTTTACATCGTATTGTACTGTGCCAGAAGAGTACAATAGCAAAGTGGAAGGACTCAAATGGTCAAAAGGTTCATTCTCTTTCAAAGACCATGATAAATCTGACGAAAATGGCAATTACATTTTTAAAATCTATTACAGTAAATTACAATTACTGAATAAAGTGAAGTATTTATTATTTGTTTAATTTTTTATTGCGTGGAATGAATTCAATATCGGGTTATAAGTTTTATTTAAAAAGAAGTATTTTTGTGAGGCAACTGATAAAAGCTTTTCAAATGTGTTTACTTGAAATCATAGCAAAGATACAATTTTTGTAGTTAAAAATTAATTGGCTGACAAGAAAATGCCGAAGAGGTCCAGAATTGTTTCTACGCTAACGACGAGGTGATCAAGCAATTTTACCGCAGAGTAACCCTGCATTCTTCAACCAGAAGGGAACTGATTAGTGCGTAAAAAGTAGCAGATTCCTTGAAGTTATATACCTCGCTTGGAGTGATTTCGGAAACCATGGAAAACCGATATCTGGATAGGTGCTCCGGGATTCAAACCCGTGTCTTTCTAAATACGAGGCTAGAGCATTACCACTCACCCCTCAGGCTCGATAAATGCTTATTACTATTTTCAGTACTGTAAGTGCATGAAGCTTCAATTAATTTAGAATTACTATTGAAAGAGCAACTTAATTTTATGCTGATACTTAAAATATACATTTTAATAATAAATACTCTAAGAATTAAATCACAGATTTTTAATCTTTTCGTTTAAATGTGTTTATTAATATTTTCCAGTTTTCAAAAAAACAGCAGTTCATTCTAATTTATTCGTCTCTACGACGATTACGTTGAAGCAGTTTGCAACTACACAAAATTGTTGATTGTAGAGTTGATGACTTTTTACAGTTATTACGTACAGTAAAGACTCACACTGTAGTGTACAAACTATATATTTACCGTCATGTAATTACCAGCAAGCTACATCAATTATCAACACTGTTATACGTCAGTTTTTTTTATCTTGCTGATTTAACAAGAGCTCCCGTAAGAAGAGAAAGAAATTTAAATCGTCGTGTAGGGCGAGTTATGAAACTCCTGTTCGTCGTATAAAGTATTAACCACCTCTGCTGTCTGCAGAGCTCTTTAACGAGCAATAAATTAGAAATAATTGATTCAGGCAGAGGGCCGGGCGGGAACAATGGTTTATCGGCGAGCTGAAGGCGCGGACAATGGGAGCGGAAGCTAGGCTACCCGCAGACCACAGGTAGTTAATACGCAACGAGCAGACAGACCTTCAGCTGCTCAACAACTTTTCTCTGCTTTTAGAGGACAATGGCGGCAATAACATTACAAGTAATTCACTCCAGAAGGACTTGACGACAGCACCACTGAGACAATAGGCATAAAGGGCAAAAGTAATTATTTATGTCCAGTTACTAACCGCTCGCAAGTGGCTCCATTTACAGCCGACTCTCTGGTGGCACTGCATTAACGATGCAAGAATTCGGAGTTACTTTTAATATACTGGTGTAACATACGCTTTTCAGCTTTTGTACCTCCCCAATTTCCCTTTTTATTACATATTTGTAATTATTCTTTCGAGTGCAATAAAATATATTTGTGAGCTTTGAGATCACATTAAAATGCTTAATTCTCTATTAAGATAGAAAATTGACAGCAGAAACCGGAGAAATCTATAGTCACGTCTGATTGGATGTAATACGCTATTATATTTGGTAGAACTGTATTTACGTCAGTGAAAAACATTCATGCAGACAGAATATGTACATTTATACGAATATATCGAAAGAAAATCATAAAAAAAAAGCAATTTGAGTAATAAAATCAATTACCAGGTGCGGTAGTAGTCGGGCATTTATTGATGTTGGTAATTGTGTCATTAGAAATTGTGTGAGGTAAGACACTGAAATTAACCATAGTACGTACTGAAGACACATTGCACATTCGTTCGAAAATCATTTTGTCACTAAATCAGAAATCGTAATGGTCGACACAGGATGTTTGTTAGTGTTTTCAGATAAATTAGAAGATTTGAGTTAGATCACCGAGCATGGTGGGTGAACGGTTAACGTTTTGGCCTCGCATTCGGGAGGACGCGCGTTCGAATCCCCGTCCGGGTCTTCAGATTTGGGTTTTCCATGGTTTCCCCAAATCACTCAAGGCGAATGCAGGGATGCTTTATTCAAAAATGCCATGACCGAACTCCTTCCCGTTCCTTGCCCCAATCCCATCCCGCCTTTAATGACCTCGCTGTCGACGAGGCATAAAGCCCAAGCAAAAAGAAAATTAATTAGATCGTTGATGACAATATGGAAGATACTAGCGTTTGTTAGATAAAGTTATAATACATCCAAAAAAAAAGGATGATACTACAGAAAAGCTGCGAACCTAGAATGTTAAGAGAAAATTGGGAAGGAGAAATCAAGATTTCGAAGCTTCAAAAGAGAATTGGAAAATATGGATTTAGAAGGAATTGTGCACCACCACCTCTACTACCCTCCCAGGCAGTATTGATGAACATTACCTCCACACCAGAAGTCGAAACAGCCAACCCGTATCAGAGCCGGACATCATCACAGTATCGCACTCAGCTGAGCCAACGGGGAGGGAAAAAAAGAAATTACTGTATATAAAATAGGGGAAATCATTTTACGATTTTTTCCTCTCCGTGTAATATAGAATGATTTTTTTTTTTCTGGAAAAACGTAAGTGGTGAGCATGGGGCTTGGTTTGTGGTCCTCGTATTGCGGGTGTTGATGGGAATGTGTTAGCTCGCTTAGGACACAGGTCAGCCTAGGTCCTGCACAGCCGGCTGGGCAGGGGACGTCGTCTTATTTTACGGCCAGTAAAGCGTCGCGACGCCGTCCAGGCTATCTGATACGAATTTCAAATGAGTCCTCGGGCGGCGTATCCTGACACGGCGTCCGCAGACATTCGTTTCTGCGGGGACCTCGTCCTTAGGCGAGGACTCGCGTCCGACCGAATATTACTTTCCACCTACGACAAAACTCTGTTCACCCAACTGAAGCCCGATTAGCGGTTCGAGTCATGCGCCTGAGATTTTAGTGCGGCGCGAGTAGTTTAAACAAGTGTTGCGATCGTCTTTCAATGCCTATATAATGTTCAAAATAATTTTCTTTGTAAGTAGCGCGTATATGGCATCTTAACTTCTAGGATAGAATGTCCTTGAGATCTAAAACGATTATTGCTTTTTCTTAGTTATCACTCAAGAATAACTTACAAGACACATATGCGGCACGTATTTTAGAGCATTTCAAGCTTGGAAAACGTTGTTTATCAGTATAATTTATCCTGTGATTTCAAGCACCGAAGCTAGTTCAGATGAAATGCGGCCAGGATTCTTTTTTTTATCTTTTGTTGACATTAAAAATTTTGCAGGCAGTTTGTATATTCCTTTCATGAAAGTTGGATCAGCACACTAATTTCCAGCTATACAGGTAAGCAAGTATTGCCGGCGAAGAGTGGTGGTTATAAAAAAAAAAAAAAGTTTGTTCCAGAGGTTCAAGGCAAATATTAAACTCTCAATGATCTCAAAAAAAGTTTGTAAAAAATTTGTACTCTCTTATTTCATTAGAATTCATTTAGTATCCATCACTGAATTGCGGTAATAAATTGAAATCGATTTCTGTACGTTCTCCAAATACTACAAATAATGCCGAATAACAGTGGTACTTACCATTGACTCAGGATCGTAATCATCCTCTGTAAGACCGTGTATCAACACCCAACCATTGTTAGGGATGTAAAATTATGCCAGAAATCTACACATTGCAAGCATGTCTTAGTTCTAACATTACTACTTTCTTTTTATCGTTTAACACTGCAGTACTGAAACTGGTTATTGATTACCATTAGTTCCTAGAAATGGAAAATTAGTTCAACCAGAAACATTATTACAAACATCAGGCAGACATAATTTTTACTTTATCCATATTAAATGGACTTATGAAAGTCTGTAACTGTTTTCAATTGACATGTGAGCAAATAATTTTTCTGCAACACAATTACTTTTGGTGTTGTTTTATTACGATTTGTGTGATGCGTTTCGAGACCTCAGTCTCATTTTCAAACGCAAAATTAATACATTTTTAATGTGCGAAGTGCTTGTGTTTGTTTCTGTTGGGCATTGATAAAACTTTTGTAGTTTTCCTGGAAATAATTTTTTTTGGAGTGCTGTACTAGATCAAGAATTCAATTAAGTAGATATGGAATAATTTTATAATCGAACTTTTTGTGGGTTTCTTGAAACATGCCATCATAGAAACTTACACGTGCACATTCTCAATACATTAAATAAAGGTATTATATGAAATACACTGTTTGAAACAAACACAAGCACTTCGAATATTAAAAATATATTAATTTTGCGTTTGAAAGTGAGACTGAGGTCTGGAAACGCGTCACGCAAATCGTAATAAAACATCACCAAAAGTAATTGTGTTGCGGTAAAATTATTTGCTCACATATCAAGAAATAATTTTAATTGCTCCTCAGATAATAAAACAGTTAAGGAAAGAAGTACATTTGTCAAGTAATATGAAAAACTAATTCCATTTTGTTATTTTTCTAGTTTTCGTAAACCACTAACTGTAACTAAAATTATTTGTGTATGACTAGGAATAAAATCTATTGCAGCACTTTCCGGTAACATGTTATTAAAAACAGCTCACATGTTTACTCTGAAGATACCAGACAAAAAAGTACTGTGCAAAAATAATTCTCTAATTGTGTACCAACCCATCAGAAAGATGGTGGGATTTCGTCATAGGCGATGATGCAAGCGGCAAACTACGAAACGAGAAAATTTAGGAAAATATGATGCCCATCACCTTGTACAGAAAAATTTAAGTTTCTTAAGCGTTTTGTAAATGTATTCGTTATTACTAGTTTGAATAATCAGCATACCATTTACTGTCAACGTTTTTTTTTTGACGGGAGAGTGCAGTGAAAAAAATAAACCAAAATAAACCAGTATAAGATATCAGTACACTTTTTTATAACATGAACTCAAAATTATTTTTTTACGAATATTTTCTGTAAAAGAAACGAAGATAAAGAGTGACTGAGTCAGGCTTATGTAGTATCAAACTGTTGATAATTGTAACCGATGTACAAAGCACCTGAGTGAATGATGGCAGGTACCTGAGAAAAGCAACGACCGCAGCACATCTCAGATCCGGCCATCCGCTGTACTAGGCGTGTCAGAGCGGAGGAACAATAGGACGCTTTCTCTCAACAGATCGTGTCCTTCTCGAACGCAAATGAAATATGAGCTCCAGCTGTACAACACAGCGCCGTCGACAGGACTTGGAATCCAACAGCGTTCACACTGCCGCGGCGACGTACAAAGGGCTGATTCTGAACGGAAATAAGGAGGCACACACTGGATGAGTGCAGCAGGCTTTGTCCTCGTACAGTGCTGGCTGTAGTTACCAACACTGGCTGCAGTCTCCTTGCTACAGGCTTCTTTGTAGCAAACATAGCTCACAATCTCTCTAGGACTGCGACCATTACGACATACGGTCTATAATTAAAGAGCTAATTTCCCGAAATATATCGAAGGATCCATCCAACGTAGGTAACAACATGTCGTGTGCTCTCACCTCATAAGCATTCAAGAGAGAATTCTGACGTAACACTACATTTCGGAACACAGTGCAACGAAATGACGAAAATGGGTCATTCCGAACTTTTTTATATTTAACTTATAAAAAGAATAATGAAAGGAATAATTACGGGAAAGCCTCGCTAGTATGTGCAGCGGACCACCCAAAATCAGACGCGCCACAGCGGCGACAGTCACGCGGTCTCATACACGGGAAAGACTGCCTTGTTCACCCAGGCAGAAGACCGCCGGCTTAGGAATATCTCCCGCCCCAGGCGAACGGACTACCGCTAACCCATACGCCACCGGACGTTACTGAAGGTCAAAATATTCCAAACTTTTCCAACTGACTCCCAGATTGTGCACCAATCGTTTAGCTAAGTCAGGTGGAAACTGTAGTAGGAACCAATCAAAAGCGGATAATTCTTCGCGTTCTTCTAATTCCTGGGAATTTCTCTGTTTGTTAAAGACGTCCTGGCAATGGTCGTGGCTACAACGAGCGACGGAGAGGAATGTTTACGGCGGACGAAGAGAAGGACTTGACGTCCAGCTTTCAGAGTGGAAGGTGTGCTTGGCTTCCAGCCCTCGAGGTTAGAGCTACTCGATCCCAATCTTCCAATGTTCTACCTTGCATCGAATCCGAGGGTTCGAAACAAGCGTACTGTGGCAGTGAGGTCGTTTGGCAATCAGTCTGTACGTTGCTTGAAGGACGTACTGCCCTACCCGCTATAGCTAATAAGCTATAGCATTTTCGCTGTCGAGGGACCCATATCGCCATCACGGTAGTAATTCTACGAACAGTACAGTGTGGTACTTACATGCAGTCATTGGGTACAGCCCTGTAACGACATTTCAAAGTAAACTTTGAATGAGTGGGAGTTCTCGCCTCCGGCAAGTATTGAGCTAATTGAGACAGACTTCGGGATCTTTCCTATAACCACACTTGGTGGATAATTTAAATTATCCTCGCACTCGACAGTTGCAATCTAATGTAGTTCATGTTAATATTGTATTTGATTTTTTTTGAAATTAATTCCCGATTGTTTTCATTCAAACCAAGTGTGAAGCTTTTGTTGTCTAATAGGAATTAATCATGGTGAATTTGTTTCATGATCACTTAGTAATGTGGTAGTGCTTAAATTTTGTTGTTTCTTTATTAATTGTAAGGCGAGGCTTTAGTTGATTCCCTTTTATGATTGAAAGTGTTAATGTTAAAAATAAATAAGCCTCAGATTGTACGCCAGTACGAGTACCAAATATATTAGCAGGATAGGGTTTTCTTTAATGATAAAAAGAGGAGTAAGAAAGCTTTCACCCTTTCTACCGCCCAACAAGCACCTGCTACAACAGTTTGTTGATTTCGTTTCGAGCATCACTACTGCCGGCTAGGTCCCGATGATGAAATTTCCTTCACCACTTAGGTTCAAACCAGATAAAGCAGTGTCATGCACTAAATGCGACCATTGTATTGCAATGACCTTGGCGTATTGGGCGGAATTGCGTTCATCATAGCATTTCGATTCTTGCAGTCTAAATAGCTACTATTTAAAGAATTTTATCACTTCTTTTATAAAGCAATACAGTAACACCTTTCCCCCAGGTAATACTGCGAACCGTACCCGGCGTGCTCGAATTGGTTCAGCGGGGGTGATCTATCCATAACGGACAAAATAATCCCTGCTCTTTTGTTGGGGGGGGGGGATGGGGGAGACTTGACAATTGCGTCTCAAACCGTTCGGGACAATCATGTCTTGTGAATAGGCTTTCATGGTGGATCGAAGGCCTTTATTGGCAGATCTGAACCCGTAATAACCCATTCTGATTTCGCTCTTACCATGGTTGCCCGGAATCACTGTGAATGCTGCGATGGTTTCTCTTATATGCCTATACCTCTTCCTTTTGGTGGAGAGACACTTGATGTCTATAGCAAACTGTAGTGCCCTAGGCTTGCCCGGGGCATCGCAGATCTCCATTTTTTATTTTTTATTTATTTATTTTTTTTACGTTGTCGATTTCTAGGTATGGTCTCAGGAACCAGATCTCACCAGAGAAGGGGGGGGGGGGCAGATCTCACGAAGTCTCACCAGAGGGGGATGGGGGGTCCGGAAAAACACCTCACGTAATTTATGGATGCCCCCTGGGTTAGATATTATAAAAAGACTACAAGTCAGAGTATGTAATTAAGTAATAATCAGCAATAAATGGATCTAAAACTGTGAATTGCGCAAGTAATGATCTACAATGCCATGTTACAAAAAAAGTAAGGTTTGAGTTATAATTTTTGACTCTATATGTTGACATCTGCAAAATATTTTCATTGCGTTGTGTGATTTTTTACTCCATCGTCTGTGGATTTAAGGAGACTCGAATTAATACCCCCATAAGTGAAACTTTTCATCAAGAACCTCGTGAATAATTCGTTCAGGTTGTTCCTCAAACAAGGATTATGTATAGCACATGACGAGTAAATGCGAAAGAGCAAAGTATATTTTTATGTACCGTTCTTCCTTGTGTGATAACAGCTGCTGAGAGTTAAGTTCACGCGACAGTACCGCTCCTATCGTCGAAAATTTGACATCACCTGCACACCCACAAGACGCCAGGGTAAGTGGGAGTGGGAACTTGGACAACTGTCGTGCTCGGCGCTCTTCGGCAGTGTTCGGGCGCGCTCGGCGGTCGCCGTATCCATCACGGGCGACAGCGCATCATTCAGGCCGGGCGGGCGGTCTCCACGCGTGATTTATCACGGCGCTCGGAACTAATTTCGGCGGGCGGCCGCAGCCGGGGCCGTTTAACCCGGCTTTGTGAACTCCGACCCCGGCCGGCTATTGTCGCGGGAGCCACCGCCAAATGGCCGCGAAATTTTTATGGCCCGCCCTCCCGGCCGCCTGCAAGGCGGTGAGGCGCTGCAAGTGAGCTAAGAAGGCGAGGGAATCCCACGACACTTCATTCGCAGCAAAGGACCGGCTCCATTTAAAAAATAAAAAGGAAGCTACGGGCGCAGGGCCAAGGAGAGAAGAAAAAGAGCCCTTCACCACAACCTCATTCTTCACTCCGTCCATTTAAAATTATTATCTCCGGTTAAGGTCGCTATAAATTATAAATATATTAGAGCTGAGGAAGTGAGCGCAATAAATCAAGGACCATTCTCTCTTTTCTGAATAATTAAGGACGTTTTTAATATTTTTTTATGCAAAAGGAGAAATTTATTTTACACGTAGTTTATTTCAATTTTCACAGTTGGATCACACTGAGAAACATTTTCAAAATCATCAATTAAAATTATATGCACCTAATTGATCCTACAGAATAAATTTCTTCCTTTGTTTATAAGTGTAACAACTGATCATTTACAAGTAATTTGCAGCTTTAAAGTATGTAGACCTCTAAAAAATTTTTGGAATTCGAATTCCCTGGTAACTGAGACACAAACATAACACAATGTTTTTTCTTTCCTTGTATATCCTTTGTAGCAGCTACATCTGTACACTGCGTCATGTGACGAGAAAAGCAATATTTCTACCAGTGAGAAAAGTGTGAAGGGCCCATCGTCAGATTAGCTGAGTGCTTGCAGAATTGGTTTCCTTGGGCTTTAAGGTGGAGTGGTCTTCTGGGAGGAACTTAACTGACTTCGGGATTCTTTGAGGATCTATTATTTAATATCTTCTGGTCTTGAGACATCTTGATCTCTTCGTTCTTAAGGTCTAACTATTGATAGGATATACGTCAGGATTGACACCACTCCATTATTGGTGAACCAGGTTAAGGGAGGTTTGCACGTGTTAAGCCACGTTCTCACGACCTCTTGTAACGGAGACGGGACCTCATTAGCCGAAGTGTTGGGACGAGCGCGCGCCGCAGGTTATCCCTCGCTTACCTCGCCGCCACCTCCCCACCACGTTGCCTAGTGTCCTTTGGCACAGAGCACTTTACAGCAACTGAAGGGGTCCGCACCGCTGCTGCAAACCGATGGCAACAGCGCTCCACTACGCACGCCTGTGATGTTTACCGACATAGAGTGGGTAGCTGCGTCTCATCTCCGCTAGCAGAGGCGGCCCCGTTCCCATGGCGTGTTGTTGAGTATCCGTCCTGTCCCGCTTCCGTTACAAGACGTCGTGGGAACGCGGCTTTATGTGGATAGCTGAAGTAAGAACTGTAATATGAAGAATATTAAGGGGCATTTATTGATCCCTGATGACTGCGCACAGGCGTTACATCTTCAACTTGTGCTACATTTGCCAATGCTTCATTGTCTGTTTTAAATCTTGTTCTCGTATGGGTATACTCCAAAGTGTTGTTATATAAACGTAGTTACCAAATTAATTTTGTAGATTGTCTGCGCTTGTACAATCAGCAAAATATTTCAAAATTGATTCCACTAGCATTTAATATAACAATAGCTCAGAAATTTCATGTTATGTAATGTCTTCTGTATCTGTTAAGCAGATTCATAGGACGCGGTCTATTGTTCAGCTGTTCCGTGACATTTGCGTGACTGTGGAGCTGTTAACACCTGTTCTCTCCGAGGATTACGACGAGGGAGAGTTTCAGGTAACTACTGGATAGTCGCATCAAATGAGCTGCAATCAGAAGGTAACTTTCTAAAACACATTTCATGATGAAGCTGGCAAGAAACCTTTTTTATTCGTGCGTGAGCGCCATTTATTGGCTGTCGTAACTTTCTGCTCCAACCGTCTCGCATAAACGTCAAGCAGAAAGTGCCCTCACAACAGAAATCAGCTTCTTCACTTTATACAGTATGTGCGAAAACGACGAACAACAGTTCTGCAATTTTTATGGTCTACCAGCTAAACCATAGGTTCCGAACCTTTCATGACCTACAACCCACCCTCTTTTCGAAAGAAATTACTCACCACCTCCTGTTCGAAAATAAAAATTACAACTCCCTTTCAGAACAAAAAAATTATTCACCACCCCATTTTCAGAAAAAAAAAAACCAGAGACTTCCCTTCTTGTAATAAATAATTCAATCCATAGTGTTCCAACTTCTTGACTCGAAACTTACTTTTTGAAACAGTGATTCGATGGCGACCATAGTAAGTGAAATGCACAATATCATATATACAAAAACAAGAAGAGATTTCTAAAATTACTTCTTTAAAACATATTAGCGATACTACTGTATTTTCCACTATTTGATTATCAAATGCGTATTATGAAAAAATATTAATTAGATGGCTGAGCCCGGTGTAATGATACTAATTTTTCTATGTATGGTGTCTTATTTGTGATGAGCGATCTTAAATCACTGCATTCCACTATTAACAATCTATTTATTTTCTTCGCTAATAATTTGCTGACTAAAGTTTTTCATCGCATACTTCTTTGATGCAGCCCTTAATGCCGGATATAAACAGGAGAGAGGCGGTTGCTCTTCAACGCGTTCTAACTTAGCCTTCATCCAGAAACGTCGCCTATGATCTCTTCAACCCAACTGGCTAAAGGAAACCTATATGTCACACGTAAGTGTTTTAGTTTACTTCAAATGCAAAGGAAGCATTAATACGGACGAAATACACGATCGGTAAAATCAGAGAACAAGCTGGATTAAAATCACAGAAGGGAGAAAAAATTTCACTGGAATTTAGCAAAGTTTATAATAATTGTGTTGGAATGCTTTAGTAGTTCGGATACCACGTAAAACCATAATATCCCATTACCAGTCTGTACAGAAGGTAAAAAAATACTTCTTCATATAAGTAATGAAATAACAGAACAGACAAAAGATTTCAAATAACTTGACTTCGTAGTTATGAAAGGAAAGCATTGTGGACAGGAAATAAAATTCAGAATTGCACTTGCTAAACATGCTTCCAGCTGTGTGATCTCCTAGGAAAGGATTATGGAAAACAAATTAAGTTTTTCTTTTGAAGCTAACTGGTCTCTAAGTAAAGGAGACTATAGTGTTTTTGGATCAGTTAGATAGATAATATAACCAATATATATATTTTTTTTTTTTGTAACTGCTTTACGTCTCTTTTTAACATCGAGGTCTTTTAGAGACGGGAAAGGATGGAGGGCAATGATGGGGGCAAGGAATGGGAAGGAATTCGGCCATGGCCTTTTGAAGGAAGCATCCCGGCATTTGCCTGGAGTGATTTGGGGAAACCATGGAAAACCCAAATCTGGATGCCCGGACGGGGATTCGAACCGCCGTCCTCCCGAATGCGAGGCGAGAACGCTAACCGTTACACCGCCCCGCTCGGTTATAACCAATAAGATGGTTGTGATGACTCTATGAAGGTTATTAAAATTAGAAAGAAAAATGGGTTGTTGTTGGACACTGAATATTCGAGATGCTCCATGATATCAAAGGACAGAACAGCTACATTAGAATAAAGAGAATGGCAGAAAATAAAAAGGAGTGGAGAAGATATATAGAAGACATGCCTTGTGAAACCAGCCTTATTGCCAGTCAGAACTACCGGTTTAGCACGAATGCCAACTGCAGTGGAAAATTGCACAGTCAATTGAGCTGCATCATCTGATAGGTCAAGCAGCTTTTCTTTACGTTCCTGCCATCAATATTGAATTCGTTTTCATTTTCTACTGGTATCGCAATAATTTAACTGTTAAACATCATAACCAGAGACATATCCGAATGAAGGCCACAAGGGCCACTGAATGTAAGAATTGCTAAATTAACAAATTATTGCTAGTTCGTATCGTTTTCCCCCTGTTCTGGTGGTTGGTCCGCTTTTACTACATAACTGCGGCAATTCTTTTTAGCATCTAGCAAGTTGTGAAAGCAGTTCGCAAGCCGCGAGGGAGAACTCTATTGCTGTAATCTGCATCTGATACAGCTATTTATAATCTGTGATAGTAGTGGCGTTATTGAGACTGAAATCGGAGTCCCTCCCAACATACACGAAAATGCTTTCTTTTTCCTGTTAGGGTTTTACGTCTCGTTGACGTCGAGGTAGTTATAGGCGGTAGGAGATGGGGAATGGGAAGAAATTCGGTCATGATTTCAGTAAACCATGATAATTTGAAATCTGACTGGTCGGAAGGGGATTTGAACCCGCGTCCTCCCGAAGGCCAGGCCCGAGCGTTACCGCTCTCCAACGGGTTCGGTACAAAGATGCTTACGGTAAGTCGCTTGATAATCCGTAATCAGGATACGTGGCACAACCTTGAACCTGCCGGATCAGATACGGCGGCGGTTTTATATGCGCGACCAAACTCGCAGCTGTCGTTATATTTATCTATAATTTGCAATTTGGTGCTGCAAAAAGTCCATAGTCCACTACCTCATACATAATTCTAAAATGAATATTTTAGCCATTTGTGTATCATCTAAATTCTGCGACATCGTTGAGGTAGCTTTGGTGCCGTATAGGAGTTACTTGATGCTGCAGTTACCACGTCTATCGTATTTATTATTTATTAAAGATTTTTTATTTTTGTGACGGGCCATCTACCTTCATATTGATCCTAAATCGATAAATGAAGTATCGTCTTAATGATTAAGTTCTCCGCTTTGGCAACATTATTAAGAAAGGAATGTTTCGAAATCAACCCGTAGATGGTAAAGTTATGAACAATCAAGGTCATAGTTCAGAGTCAAGCTGCTAGGCTTCGTTGGCGTCGATAAGGATTGATCGCATTACCGCTAGATAGCAGCACTCCACATCACAGAGATATTAATAAGCTGTGTGCATTCAGTAGAGCAAGGAATTGCTGTTAGGGGATACATTTCATCATTTCTAATTGTTTCGTAAGTCGTTGTAGCGGTTTTGTTAATTCCAGTTGAAGAATCAACACTTGCTACATATGAGCAGGTTCTTTTGTCATCCAAGTACAAACCTCAAATCTTGCTATTACGATTATTATTCCTCCGCGAGTCACTAAAAGTGGGTGAGTTGCACCTATCCTAATGTGTAATCGTTTGTGCATAGGAAGGGGTATGGCATGAGGCGCCTACGGGGTATTTTGAGCAACCATCCCGACATTCGCGTGGAGCGATATGGGAAAACCATGGGAAACCCAGATCAGGATGACCGGAGCAGTTGCTCAAGACCTAATCTTATCGGATTCTAAATTTTCTCGTTCGATAAAGCCTTCCTATTCCGTTTCATAATTACTCGTGAAAAATATAGAAAAGAATCGGTTCTGGCCCTGATTTCTATTATTCATCGTTGTCAAACATGAAATTTTCTCATAGGCCACCGAGTCATTGATAAGTCTACTTAGATTGTAACATATACTACCACCCCAATTACGAAGTTAATTAATTTTTAAATATTATTTAGTTAAGTGTAGTTAATTATGATGTAAATTTTGATTGTAATAATGGACAGAGGACTTTATTTATTTATTTATTTATTTATTTATTTATTTTTTATTTTATTTTTTTTTTTTTTTTTTTGCGAGAAAGCGCTATCGGTTTCGGATTGCGAATGCCGCGGTAGCGGTATATGAATGTATTAGTTATTCGAAAAGTGATATTTTGTTTTATCGATTGTTATTTCTATAGAATTAGCGACCTGTTGATTGAGCTATTTTATAGCGATTTAATATTATAATATTTAAAGAAGTGACCTCTACTCTGTTTACTTGAGTCAAAAGACGACATATTTAGGGCCATGTTGTCATAAGACCTGCAGAGTTACGAACAAGTTAATTAGTGGAGTTTGCTCGTCTTCGGTTGGATAAATTTTAGTTGTATGGAGGTTGCAAGATCTAAAATATCGTGGTTGATTGCTGTCCACTTTACTAAATAATGAGGCTGGGGGTTATCAGATATACCTGATGCCTCTGTTTGCAGTGGTGGAGGTGGAGCCACCTGGTGCGGCGTATCTGTCGGCAGCCACTGAGGTGGTGGTCGTTATCGGTGTTCCGGGTGAGGGCTCAGAGGACACGCACAATGGGTCATTAGGGCGACCGGAGTGGGGGGAGACAGGCGACGATACGGCGGCGTCGGCAGGGAAAAAAGTGACAGGCGGGGCGTCGGCGTCGATACGGCCCGGCGCCAGTGACCACGACAGGCCGGCGTCTGGCGAGAGTCTCGACACGCCACAGCAAGTAAAACCACTGTGCGGACACGCCACAGGCTGCCACGAAGACGGGTAGTGCGCAGAATCAGCGACAAGTATGGAGAGGATCAGCCAGACTTCAGTTTACATAGTTCTCTCAAAATAACTTCAGTCTAATCCTGGGGCACTGTCTCTAAACGACCATTATTGCTGGCCGTATTCCTTCCTGTTAATTGTCAACAATCCTTTATGCCAGTGTTATCTACTTGTCGTCCGCGAAATTGCTTCTGGTGGTCCGCAGACAGAATATAATAAATTTAGATATCGTGTTTGTTCTGTAGAAGGCTTTAAGCGAATATAAGCTATATACCCAAATTTTTAAAAGCCACGAATGCATCAATGACTAGGCTAAAATCTGGAATTTCCAGGATGAGGATGGGACAGCATTCTTCCTAGAATAGTCTATTCATTTCCAGTTGGCATCAGAAAGATTTCGTTTAAGAAATAAATTACTGATCGTTTTCTGAGGGTCTTTATGTATGAGGGACCGCAGTATGTGGTAGTGGCGAAGTAATAAAAAAAATTAAAAGGTGTCAGGTTTAGTTTATTATATTTTTTGCACGTAAATCGGTGGCTTAGTATAGTATGCATTATTATTCATTTGATTAATAACTATTATGGTAAGAATTTGTTCAATATATAACTCACTTTTGATAGTTCGCTTCTAATTTCATAGATGTGTTTCAGCAGGAAACATGCCCTTAGATTTATTATGTTATAATGACACAAAAAATGTCCCATATGTAAACATAGGTAAAAAATTAGACTCATATGAGTTAGTGATACGCAGCGTTATTTTTACTAGTCCTCGGGTTGAATAAGGTGGAGAAACGCTGCAATGAGATGATTCCACTTCTTGAGGTAATAGCTGTTTCCTGGTAATAACTTGGTGGGCTATATGGCAGAACTGTTTTGACTGCACATTTTATTATTCTCTAGTGGCGATTCTCAGCCCTTTCATGCTGATCGGTACTGGAAACTTTCTTGTTGCATTGCTTAAAAAAGACATAATATAATGCTGTCTTCTTTGGGCGCTAAGTCTAATTTCAGCATTTATATAATAACGAAAAGAAATGTACTTTTATTTTGTGATATGATACCTTTAGAGAAATAACACTCCTGATATTCTAGTAGAATAGATTTATCCAGTAATTCTCTGACACCTGAAACTGTATCTGCATGCACTGTAATGTATTGTCCATTCTATTATCTTGCTCCACACTGCATACTGCCAATACTTCGGATTAAATGACCACTCTGGCATTTACAGTTTGACTCGCTTCAATATTCTCACAATTGACCACGTTAGCGTGCTTGCTTCGCGTAGTACTGGTCGCCGGTTCGAGTCCGGCCTAGAGCGAGAGTGGCTTTAACAAAGTCTTGTTTACGTCTTGTGTTGTCCTTACTAGATAAAGAATAATAGTAATGAAGATAATACGATCTGAACACATTGAAAAATCACGAACGAATACATTGAGCTGTCTGTATGGCTAACATTACCAAATGCCATTTACAAAACTAATAATAATAATAATTCTCACTGTGCGCTGTTGCTCCTAAATTTTTAGCTTACCCTGGTAGCGTCTACCTTTTAACTATTCACTTGGTTTTGAACTTTCCGAGCAGGTGGCAAGAAATTTCACGTCCAACAGTCATTATCAAAAACATACAGCCAAAAAGTGCGTTTCCATATACTGCTGACGAGCAAATAATCCTTAACTTACAATACTGTCAATTACAACGATTTCTAACACCAGGGTTCACATTCCATCATTGTGATACTTCAGTAACGTACAGAATGCCTGCCTACTAAATCAGTGATTCTTGAGACGTTTGTGCAAGTCTTCAACCTTATTACTAAGAATGTTACTTAAGATAACGTTGCAAGGAATGAGATAATAAATATCTATGAGGTTTCTTGTTATTAAGGAACCATATTTTCTTTTACCTTTGTGACTAACCACATTTAGGTTTCCAGAAACGGATTCAATGTTCCTGCCACTGAAAAGCCCTAACGAACAAGGAACAAATATAAAGGATAACGTGCGTTTATTACACAGTGAATTTTGAATACAGAGGGAGGGTTCGAATTGTTGCTCACAGTTTGTTCATAGTTTATTGTGCATGAATTTATTTTACTAGTAAACATAGTTTTCGGTTTACGCTAACCAAAAAACATTGTTATCATTATTATTACACTAAAGAGACAAACTAGACAGGCACCTGGATGCATTTACAAAGCAACATAAATGCTAAAAACAAAATCCGTTCCGCTCTTGAGATTTTCCTGCTTGTTTCCCATAAATTTCTGTTTGCAATTTGCAGTGGACAATAACTAGCTTCTTCCGAATGTATATTTCGTCGTTCCAAAGCAATAAGGGCGTGTTAAGTTTTTAGTAAGGTAATGTCTTAACAGTTTGAAAACTTTATTTTTCCTCACATTCTATCTTTGCAAAGCGAACAGCAAATCGATCATTCCTTTGAAATACTGCATAGTATTACGAAGAAGATTTACTTAAATTTGTAGTTCGTTTAATTTGAAAATTACAGAATTATAAACTTCACATCTTCGTTAATTTCATTTTTTTTTCTCTTGAACTCCTCAACTTAAGATTTGTGGGCGGTAAACTGCATCTGATAACAGTTAACAATCAATTGTAAATTTTTATTTTATTATTTTTATTGAATGTACAATATTCTTTTTTAGCTACCGCTTTTATGCTTTCGAGTCATTTTTTGTGAATCTTAGTATTTTCGGTATCTAAGAGGGGTTTTAATAAGAGGAAAGAATAGTACAACAAGATCTACCCAAGATCTACACAGTAACAACAGAAGTCGTACAGTTAAGAACTACAACTTTCATAACAGTCTGTACTCTAATTATTTTCGTTGATGCTTGCTTGCGGTGAAAACGATCTTTTTACGTTTAAACAATTAAAATTTACGACCTTGTTTTCATTTGCTTAAAGTCCATGTTACCTCTAAAACGCCGACGAAATAGGTAAATTATTTGTGGATTATATTTCGGACGTTACACATTTACGGAGTACGAATATTACCTGTAACATGTTTTGACGTGAACAGTAAATAAAATAAGTTTGTTCCACCCAGAGAACGAGTTTGTTAGCATGTTCCCGTATGCTAATTTTCCGGAAATAGTTAATAACCAGGAGCAAGGAATGAACTTCGCTACACAGAAAGTGCGTGTAGTGGTGAACCCACGCCAGCGCATACCGACGGACTTGTTAATGAAAGTCTTAAAACGTGTCTATGTCCCTGGCTCTCCATTACGAAGCAAGTAGAAAGTAATAAGGTACTTGGTCATGCGGCGTGTCGGCTAATGCGGGTACGCTGTTCGGGTGAGGGAGATTGAAGATTACCACACTGTCCCGTACTGCCCCTAACAGAGACAGCATTTTGTTGTGGACGGGTATTACAAAATGAGTTTACACTGGAAATCGAGCCGTGATATAAAACATGTCAAATAAATTAATTGACGACCAGGCAGGCCTTGACGTGTTTTTTTGTTAAGATTAATCTGAGCGTGTTTACTATTCTAGACACGCACCGGCCCGCTCCGAGAGATGAGACCAGAGCCGTTGCCCCGAGTACAGTCGCGTCCGAAGCTACACGACCACCTTCTTTATCTAACTGAAAGGGGCAGTCGCAGAAACATCACGTATTACTACTTCATTTTCTACCACCACCTTCAACATCTTCCACAGCCTTCACGGGGCGTCCATTAATTACGTAAGCACAAATAAAAAGGAGAGAGGGGATCCGGCGAAATCTCACCTGGGGGGGGGGGGGGGTGGAATCTCGACGGAAATCTCAACATTTATTTTCAGACTGCTGCCCTTCGAACAAAGTAGTA
This sequence comes from Vandiemenella viatica, assembly GCA_031002005.1. Taxonomy (NCBI): domain Eukaryota; kingdom Metazoa; phylum Arthropoda; class Insecta; order Orthoptera; family Morabidae; genus Vandiemenella; species Vandiemenella viatica. Next base: position 128,087,779 of record JARYHS010011408.1, on the reverse strand, counting down.
GCTAAAAAAACTAAAAAAGAAAAGTCTAAAAATTACGAGATTGATCTCACTTTGGGGTGTGGAAGGGAGTCCAGATTTACGAAAAAACACCTCACGTAATGAATGATGCCCCTTGAGGAATACTATTTTGAACTGTTTGGTGATTGATATGGTCGATTCTATGAAATATTTGGGAGTAACAGTACAAAGGAACATGAAATGGGACATACACATTAATTCGTTAGTAGGTAGAGCAAATTCTAGGCTGCGATTCATAGGTCGAATCTTGAAAAATTGTAATTAACAAACAAAGGAGATAGCGTACAAATCTCTTGTGCCATTTGGGACCCGTTTCGTAAGGGGTTGATCCAAAGTATAGAGAAAGTACAGAGAAGAGCCGCTCGATTCGTGACCGCTTGCTACAGTCCTTATGAAAGCGTCACAGAACTGATTAGTAGACTAGGTTGGGAGTCTCTGGTAGATAGACCACACACGTTTCGTTTAAACTTATTGGTAAACATGCGTACTCCCACTTTCACTTTTGAGTGTAGTGAAATACTTCTTCCAACAACCTATTTGAGTCGGAAGGACAGAAAAGATAAAATCAGAGAAATAAGGTGCCGGACTGATTCTTATATGAATTCTTTTTTCCCTCGTACCATTAGGGATTGGAATTCACAGCAAAGAGATTAGCTTTGGTGCTGAGCACCCTCTGCCACCCACAATTTTGTGAATTGCAGAGTAAATATGTAGATGTAGATGTGAGTTATGTTTCGTAAATACAACTGATGGCACATTCAATGGTTGTTGTATTCTAAGACGCATAAATTCCAAGAATGTCGAGGTATACATGAAATAAGGTCCCATCATTATACATATCAGTGATAACATACTCAATGCTTCTTGCATGCTGGGACTCGGAAATTCCAAAAAATGTTAAGGGTATACATTATACTGTATAAGGTCTAATCTGTTATATATAGACTTTTTGAAATTTACTGTATAAACAATGAAATGAGTACCGGTGAGTTATTTAATGGACGAAAGTTTGTTTTGATATTGATACACTACATAAATGAATCTAGTTTGGGGTGTAATATTGAAAGCCGACAATGATGCAAAAAAGGAAAGAATTTGAAAGTTTTTTTATTTTTATTCCTCAATGGCTACCTACGGTATTCGTAGGATTAAATAGCTTAAATGACTACGTATTCATTACCACAAGCAAATCGCACCAATTTTCCCTCGTTATGGAGCGTCCATAGACTACGTAGCTCCATTTTGGCCTCCTGTGAAAAAACCCCCCCCCACCTCCCCAAGTAGCCTGGCATGGCTTTTGCCTCTATCTCCTTTCACCCCAGCGTGGCACGTGGCTTATTTACCTATCAATTTTAGAATACATTTTGTACTGTTTTCTCTTGTCAGATTTCATAAATTATCTACGGAGATAATTAAATGACAGAAATAAATATTCGCATGCTGTTGGTGTTCTGTACATATTTTAACTGTGACAAATAATATGAATGAAAAGCTACGTGGCTTGGCTGGAACCCCCCACCCTCGGCCCCAACGTACCCCAGAGTGGCTTTTTATCCAGCCCCCCCCCCCCCCAGACCGAGTCACATTGTTTATGGACGCTCCCCTCCTGCTCGAAGGCAATGTCCGTCGCGAAGATTCGTGCATGAAAGCTAAAATCGATGGGATCAGCATTTGGTCTTTAAAGAACTCATATCAGCCAAGGTTGCTAACCATCCTGTAATTAAGTATGAATTTATGTTTTAGATTGGAATGAAACTTTGTTTTCGTGTTTGACTGTGTCTGTGTGTTCAGGATCCTAAGTAAGCAAGAAGAAGAAGAGTAAAACTTGGATCTCTTGAAACATAACCTGTAAATACCAACAATCAGATGCTTTTAAATAGAGTTAAAGCATATTATTTTTCTCAATTAACGGATCATTATTTTTCAGAATAATTAATAATGATTATGTTTACTTTTATTCGCTTAAGGGGCGAGGTATTTTTTCGGAAATCCGGACCCTCCCCCCCTTCCCCCTTTGTAAGGTTTGATGACTTCGACGCCGGAAGTCATTTGGAGACTTTTTTTAGCTCTCCTGTTGTTCCAGGTAGTAAAAAGATGACGTGAGATTTCTGACGAACCCCTTCCCTCCCTCCCCCCCCCCCCCCTTCCTATTTAAGCTCACGTAAATGGATGTCCCCTTACTCAGTCCACTGTCATCGAACTATAACAACGAAGAAATTTCAGTACCAGAAACATGAACCCTAAGTTTTTTGTTAGCTGGAGACTCTGCGTCTACTTCAAATGCCTCCATACTTCCATCCATTCATATTTTTATTGATTCATCATAAACTTAAAATTTAGTATTAAATACTTTATCTATCTGGAAACAAGCCAATGTTTCATCTAGAGAAGAAGATCTAACAATAACCTTTCAGTCTGTCTGAATGGAATACACACAGAATTGGTACTGAACAATTATGTTTAGGCTAGATACTCGTAGGACATGGGTTAGAATTCAGGTCGTCGGGATTTTGGTTTTTGAAACTATCCGGGAAAAAGGCAGCATAGTCAATGTATACAGACACGTCACTATTTCTTGTTGAAAACGTTCCTGTAGCAGCTGTATGACGCTACCGTCGACGAACCGTGAATTCTGACTCAAGCAATAACTCAGGACCAGGTTACAGAGTCGTAACTTATCACTTGCTCTTGTGATTCAGTAGCAAGCTGTCTGAGTAAGGATAGGAGCAACCCGTATCGTAATTTCGGTGGGAGAGGAATTGCCGGAGAGTCGTAACGTTTCCTTCACCTCCGTTGTAGATTCCTTTATGAAGTAAGCCATGAATCCCAACTGTTTCAAATCATACTTTAAACTACAGGTCTCCTACCCGGGTTATGTGTTCGTCAGAGCAGGTGACCACGGCAGAAGTAGAATGCAAGGAAAATCCCCCATGTCACCGTGCGGTCAGACCTATGGGTCTAATTAGCTGAAGGTTTTTACCAAGGAAGGTAAGAAATGAATTAGTCAACAACAACAGCCGAAATATGAGTAATGTAAGGAAAATTCAATTTAAACAGTAGCTCACGATATTAAGGTCATTTTTCACAAACCTGGTGTGAAAGCAATTACAAAAATGCTGCAGTAATTCAGAAAAATACACGAGATTTCTTTAGTAAAATCTTTATCCTAGACAACAAATACAAAGTATTGTAGTGACGGGATCTTCAGTTGAACTAATTATCAAGGAAACTTAATTGTTACAAGCGCAATTGCTAAAGCATGAATGAAGCTTGTTTATGAGCGTGAAAGTGAATTAAGCTTATTTGAGTTTGCTTAACATGCCGTCCAACACAGTCACGTGAGGCAAAGGTGATTCAAGTTGCCAACGAATTTCCTTTCTTCAAGTCCACCGTTGTCTAAAGTCCGAGAACAGTTCAGTAATGATCTTTCTAGGATTTACCACTTTGCTCCCTCAGTTGTCTTTCGGAGGAAATTTCATTCTTAACGATTCCGTCATCTTTCTGGCAGGTAGTTCCTCACAGAGTAAATTTTTCCCAAAGTTCACGCTAGGGCACCCTTCTGACTCGAGGTTTAAAACGTTAGTTTCCAAAGACTAGAGTGACGGAAAATTATCAGCTGCAATTCACTTTCGTAGCCAACCTTCTGTTTCTGCCCAAGTAACTCACAAAGTTCGATGATTCTATAATCACTTCGTTTTTATTCCTCCTTTGGTAACGAAAGACGACAAAATGAAACTGTAAATAAGGAGGACGATACGCCTTGAAGATCTCTGTCAGTAATGTCACTCATCATTTATTTCCTTAATGTAATTGAACACTCTGAGTTACAAATGACCGACACGTCCTAATTTGGAGACGCGACAGTATGATTCCAGTAATATTACAGAGTTTCGGCAGACTCTGGTGAGATGACTGATTAAACGTGGGAAACTCGCCGCACAAGCAGCGTCGGAATCGGTTCGTTTAGCAGGAGCGGGTTCTCTGCTACCGGCAGCTGTTCAATATTTATCGCACGCATGCCTGTCGTTCGCGAGCGCGCGTGAAATGGCGTGGAAGGGCCCGTCGTGTTTTATTGGAGTCTCTCAGAGCAGCACAAAGCGATGGAAATGCTACGGTCCGTACTGGCGGCAAACTTTGGAGGTGCGGCTATTCGACGCAAGTTCTGCCACGTATCTGTTCCGCGCATAACTCGCATACATATCGGACATAGCTGGAGGGCAGACGCCCTCTGCCACGAAGAACTTGGTGCGCGCTCCACAAAGGAGAGGACAGGAGCGGCTGGCATGTAGCGAACATCCCAAATCTTCGTTCCGTACAGTCGTTCTTCACCGGAACTGAAATACATTCACGAAGTCAATATAGAACACTGAGATACCAGTATTCTTTCTGGAATGCCAAAGAACACTTCGCTATTAGTGGTAGGGCAAAATATAACGCAATGTATATACTTGATAGCTGTTAATACTCAAAATGGGGAATAGTTAAATGTGGTGTTATACAAGGTTCAATTCTAGGCCCTCTGCTGTTCTTAATTTACATCAATGATCTCCCACCTCATAGAGAATATTTGGTGCTTTTTTCAGATGATACTAGTATATTATTGAATCACCGATCAGTACAAGACCTTGAAAACATAGCAATAGATTTTTTTTTAAAAAAAATCCTGTTTCAGAGCTACAAATTTAATATTTAATTTAGAAAAGACAAAGTTACATCAATTTATTACAATAAATAAAGCAAAGGAGAAGCGCAATCAATCAATGAAAGAACTTTCACAAAATTCCAGGGTGTATATAAAGATGAAAAGTTGAGTAGGAAGCAAAATACTTAGCAAATTCTTTTAAAAAAAACTTAATTCTGCAACATTTTCATTGTTGATAATAACTAGAATAGCGGATATAGAAACGAGAAGGTTGGTATAATTTGCATATTTTTGCTCCCTGTTCGCTTACGGCATGTCATTCTGGGGAAAAACTCTTCACAAGTGCATAATGTTTTTAAATAGCAAAAATGTGTTCTGAGAATTATTTGTGGAGCAAGCCCACGGAAGTCGTTCAGAAGTCTGTTTAGAAAACTAGGTGTACTTGCATTGCCAGCACAGTGTATATACTCCCGATTGTTTTAAGGGGAAAACCTAACACTTCGAATATAGCCATATAAATATAACATTTACGAGGATTACAAGTCATTGTCAATTGTGCAGAAAGGTATAATTTTCACAGGAGCTTCTTTAGTCAATGTCCTACCACCAAAAAAAAAAAAAAAAAAAAAAAAAAAAAGTTATCTACGGAAACCTGACACTTTAAATCCAAAATAAAAGCGTTTTTTTACTCTGTGAAAGAACATTCTTCTTTCAATTTGGTAACTAAGGATGACTGATATATATTTGGTGTAAGGAACTGCGAGTTAATAAAGTTCTTCAGAATTGCTAAAATGGTGCATTGTTTTTCATTGTGTCGAAACCGATTACAAATGCAGCAATTACTTTATCTGGAAATTGCACAAATATATAGTAACTAACATAGGATAATATGTTTTTGCAGATTACAATGGTATTGTACTGATGGGTTTTTAAGTAACTAACCTGTTTAGTTACCGATATTTATTGATTTGTTAATAATTGTATGTACTACTTCACGTCCGTGAAACTAGTCTCACATGAGATGAAAGTGTCTTGAAAATTGCTGTCACTGCTCTATCGGTGTTAATTTCCGAAGATTTCCTGAAAGAATCAACCAATTATCCCTAGCTAGTGCTGTGTGTGGTAACAGGTCCGCAAGCAAACAGCCTGTTAGCGCTAACAACACATTACGTAGACTCGAGCTTGTAATGACTATTAACAAACCGAAGCTTCTTGCAGGATTGATTAGCAGATTTATATCCCCATATGACTCCTTCTATAGAATCTTATGGATTATTATAGTTTCCTATAAATTAAGTATTTCCACGTTATTCGCTGGTAAAAAACGAGTGCTACTAGTTGGCACCTCTTTGCGTGAGAAATTGTAAGTTTGAAATAGAAATTTAAATAAAAGATAATTTCTTAAAACTTGTAGCTGCTAACTGGTCACGTATTATCTACTGCAAGGTCAACACATCAATGTAAAACACGTTTAAAGTAATTGTGACACTCGCAACATGATTTAAATTGCCATAAATAATGTTTAAATAGCGAACTTAGAAATATTGTAGCAAGTTCTTTCTTTTCTATCTATTTAGCTGATAGAAAAAGATTTGGATTAGTAACCTGTAAAAATCGATGTGTCCTCATTTTCGAATCAATAGAACTCATTTCAGAACACAATGGCATAATAAAAATTGTTCCCAACATACAACCACCGTTCTTTTCGTCTTTGAGTTTTAATGTCTTCAAAGTCACGGACATTAATCAGTGGTGAAAGTGGATTGTACCGGTTAGTTTTTATATATTTTATTATTAGTGTTTTATTGGATTTTTGTAAATAAATTAGTTTTAAATAATTTTAATAATCTTTAGTTAAAGAATGCATAAAAATTGTTTGTAGCTTCAACGTAAAAATGATCTTTTTTATTGGTAACCTACTAAAGACACACTTAGCTGCAGGGAATTTTCTACAGAACATGTTGCGCTCAGAATATCTTCCATACTACTTGGCAGCGTATTAAAATCACGCGTATCACGCCGTCATTGAATATGGACTGAGTTCATTGATACAGACACCCCTAAATGCGCCTACTTTATCTAGCGTGATGAAATATACAATGGCTTTGAAATGAAACTACAATTTAATTACAGAGAATGTGAATTAGGTCAGTGTTTCTAAAGTTACAAGCGGAATTACGCAAAGATAAGGTGCTTTTTAATAGGAGATGGTAAATTCTTGTGGCTTGCGACTTTGGTGACAAAATTTCTGTTTGCTGAACATTCCGTCTTTGTTATGGCTAAATATTGAATCCTAACAAAGGAACGTCCTGCTGTAGCTCATTCGATCAGACAAAACTTCCTTCCGCCCCCTCCCCCCCCCCCCCCACACACACACACTCACTCTGAACACAAGCGCCTCACCCACTGAACTATCTGAAGGTTAAATGTTTTTACCAAGTACTTTACACCTCATTTCCTTGTTCCTGTGTCACTGTTGTTGCGTTGTATACATAAAGACAGCTTTGGCATCAACAGGATCTCTGATCAAAGTTGTGCCTTCCAGCGACGCGAAGTATTCATTAGTAAAATATCCTGCCTGGAGGTCAGGCATAGTCACCGCAAAGGGAGTGCGATGAAAAATGCAGCAGCGAGCGAGGCAGTCGCTAAGTGCCTTCCCGCTCTTAAGCCGGCCCGCTTGTCTGTCGTTAAAGCAAAACAAGGCCCCGCCGCTCGTCTCGAGGATTTGAGGCCTTCCTATCTGCTAATTCCGGCCGGCTTAGGGCCCAAGATTCAGTTTCAGCCCCGGCGGGAGGAGATCCCATCAGCAGCGCGCCAGAGAGAGGCATGCTACGTAGAGTCGCGGCGTACGGGAATACTTATTAAACAGCACTACAGTATTCAGGAGCAAAGAGGCCATGTTAACGTTCTATAGCTTCTAAACTAGTCAAAAATGGTAGGTTTAACTCAGAGTTCTGGCTCATAACTTAAATAATTTTTAAAAGTTTAAATAACTTATTCTTTCTGCTGTAAAGACGGCAGAATGTGAAATGCGCATGCGCAGAACGTTAAGATCGTACATGCGCAGAACGCTGAGGCGCATGCGAACTAAACACGTAACGCCAACAAATTTTCCCACTACCGCGCTAAAAGAAGTTTTTTTTTTAACTGCTTTACGTCTCTTTTTAATATCAAGGTCTTTAGAGACGGGAAAGGATGGGGGGCAAGGATGGGGGCAATGAATGGGAAGGAATTCGGCCATGGCCTTTTGAAGGAAGCATCCCGGCATTTGCCTGGAGTGATTTGGGGAAACCATGGAAAACCCAAATCTGGATTCCCGGACGGGGATTCGAACCGCCGTCCTCCCGAATGCGAGGCAAGAACGCTAACCATTACACCGCCCCGCTCGGTAAAAGAAGTTTCAGCTCAACAAGTAAAGAGCTAGTGTTAGTAACGATAATAGTAATTTCAGTGGTAAATCAGCTTACTGTTAATTCTATGAAGTTCATTCAGTCTTCATCAATGCCGAGGATTTTTCTTCGAAGATCAAATTCCAAAACGACCTTCCTTGCCCAATCAGGATGCAGTCAAATAAGTGCTAGTAAGTTAATAGGGAGCTCCATCTCTGTGAAATTCTCCCCCCCCCCTCCTGCCACTAACTCTTGCTTATCATTGACCCGAGGACGCATTGATGTGAAATATCTAACCTTACATTATGATAAATATCCTGTATGATGTTTACAGTTTTCCTCAAATGGGATCACGAAAACGTGGATTCTTAGAACTATCAACGATTTCTTTCTGTTTCGAAGTTCGCATTACACACATTAATAAAGAGTAACAATGAATGATGTCTTGTGGATGCCAGCAAACACCGAGCATCGTGGGTATGCGGTAAGGCTCTGGCCTCGCACTCGGAAGGACGCAGGTTCGAATCCCAGTCCGACCATCCACATTTTTGTTTTCCATGGTTTCCCCAAATAACTCCAGGGGAATGCAGGAAGTTTTGCTTAAAAAATCAATGGGGGAATTCCTTATAGATCCTTGCCCCCAGTCCTTTCCCACCTCGACGTCGACGAGGCGTAAAGCCAAAGGCAAGAAAAAAATAAATCCAGATAAACCGGTTTCGAATTTCTGTTAAGGTAGAATAACAGGATAATTTATTGATAATTCTTCTACATTGCTTGGGAAAAATGATTGGTCCGCTTTCAATGACAGTCATTAATAAGACTAGAGTGATAAAGAATTAGAACCAAGTAACAAATCCAATGTTTCTTTACGACCACAGAACTAGTAACGACGAAGCAATCCGAAATCTCAGTCCAACTATTGAATTTTTCCTTTTCACTGGTATTCACAGGTGAAATTGAGCTTCAGCTGTAGGCTTTTAGGAACGAGGAAATTTCCCTCTTATTTTATACGACTGTCAATTGCTTCTCGTTCCTTGCCGGTAAATAAGTCAATCGTTGAGTCGTGATGCCGGAAGAATGTAAGCTACTGTGGCAACAAACGTTTACCCATCACAAATAGAACATACTTCCCATTCAATTACACAAAAAATCAACATTAAACCGAAACTTTTCTTTTTTATCTTTCTTTCATTCCTCCTACATACTCATATCAATGTTGTGTTTCTGCGAATAAGATAAAGTTTATATCAGAAGTATTTTTTAATGTCTAAAATTTAACATTTGTCTATGTCAGACATACAGCCTTTTCAACTAATCTAATGTTTTTTCCAGTGTCTACATATATCATTATTAATAATATGTTTTCGGTAGTAAGAACAATAAAATATGAACGTAACACTTGATTAAAACCACCCATGCTCTAGAACGGACTCAAACAGGTGACCCTTGCATCACAATATAGAGACTTCAAATTGTTTGAATATTTTCTGCGTGTAGGTACCTGAACCTGTAACCAGAAGCAGTCAATCTGACATGTACCCTTTCTTTGTAATAAATGTTTAATCTGAGGTTTGGAGCGCGGTTGCTCTTTTTGTGTGTTACGGTAGCTTGGCGCCAATCGCTAATGGAAGGACGGCGGCTGGTCTGGCCTCGTCTTTGATAAGTGTTAGAGGGGGAGGGGGCTGTACCCTCCTACCTGCGGGGTCACACCATAACGCGAAACATTAAGTAATATGGTCGCTGCATCATAATCTTCCGCTCCTGCCGTTCACTTTATTCCTATCGAATAAAACTATGATCGGTTCTCATTCAAGAGACTTCACCGTCTTACCATCGTTTCCTTGTCAATAGTAATTCAGTAACGTTTCATCGGTAGCTTTGATTGATCTCTGAGCACTGTGAAAAGTTTGTTGTAACAGACGAAATATTTACGTCCTAGTATATTTGTGGGTCTGTTAGATTTTCTGTGTGCAATATTTGCAGCATTGTGGAAAAAAAGATTGGGGCTGAAGCTGGGTAATCGCGCTTTCCGGAACAAAAACATTATATGACTGGATATTGTGGGCCATTTCCTCAATTGCAAGTTAGTCAATTTTTTATAAAGGTGAATAACACGCCAATGCAATTGAATTTTGTTCCAAAATAAAACAAAATTCATTTGCATTGGCGTGTTATTCACCTTTATAAAAAATTGAAAAACATTATACTTCATTGTTGGAATTCATCGTGTCGGGGTTAGTTTAGGTTTAGTGACAAAGCTTTCATCAATTTTACCTTGAAATACGAGCTGCAACAGGCGGAAGTTTCTACCCTGTTTGATATTACAAAAACATCCCGACTTTCTTATCTTGGTGGTATCACTAATAACGGTCTTTTAGTGCCCTGATGTAAATCTTCCGCACTGTTTAATTTGAGTGTCCAAGGTATTGTCATCGTTCTTTGATATGCCCTTGTCGCAAATCCTTCTTGCTTTCTATACAAAGCATTGCTAGAGTTTCCAAACTTCAACTACATGTGGATGATAAAAAAATAATTCCGTGTGGTCGTAATGACCTGGTGACAAGGTTTCTACTGGCTGCGCATTCCACCCCTGTCGTAGCCGTCTTAACCTAACCCGGCAATCCTACCGGGTACAGGGAACCCGAACCACGCATGCGTTCTGGTGTACTTCACATTACACAACAAGCTGTCCGAGAGGTGCAGGTTGGGTTAAGTGCCTATGAAAACCTCCGGCCATGCAGGGATTCAAACCGGGAACCTTTCGATCTCCAGCCAGACGCCTTGTCCACTGAGCCACCAGACCGCTAACAGGATGATGAATTATAACAATTTTTTTATTATGTCATAGTCTCAGAGCAGTGATGACAGAAGTCTTTCTTGCAGATGGTGGTGACATAAAGCATACGATACAAGTTCAGAGTGTAAATTCGAGATTAAAAAAGATATATTTAAAAAAATGTTATTATCAAACGAAAAAGTGTACATGAAAATACTCATGTTGTTCATGAAATTAGTCCAGCTTGAAAAAAGAAATCGGGTAGTGATAGTTTAAAAGAAATATAATTTGCTAAACTAAAGACTTAATATGATAAATCGACTAGCAGTTCTACATCTATGTTTCATCACACTAACCTTTAAAAAAAGGTCTGAGGACCTTTAAGTACTACCTGGTACCAGTGTCTTGAAGGCCTTCCACCATATCAGGGGCTTACGATTAATTTATAAGCAGAAAAAAAATTGATGAAGTGCTCAGTAGCGAAGTTATGCTAGCATTGCGCCAGGGATAAAATAACGACAGTGCGAGTTCTGCTCCTTCCACGAATGCCCTTCTCGTTTTCCATCGACGGTGCCGTCAAGGATTTTTGCAAAAAACGGGAAGGAAGATTTCATGGTTTATATTAAGGAAACAGTCACTTGACAGAGAAATCCTGTGATAATTGTAATAATGTTGTAATAAATACAGACGAATGTTGAAGATTAGCTTGATGGATTATGTCACTAATGATGAAGTATTCAGAAGGGTTTCCGCCTGACGAAGTTTCTTGAACGACTTACAGCAAATATAATGTTTTGCTTAAGGTGATCCTTGAATGAAAGGCAAAAGGAACAAACCACAGAGGTAGATCAAGCTATATGAACAAAATTATGAAAGACATGAAAAGCAGCAGTTACGCAGAATTAAAAAGGAAGGCAGAGAAGTGCATACATGGAGAATAGCTACAAACTAATCTTCGGAATGATAACTAAATTAGAATTTGTAATGAAAGAGAAGTTTGTAAAAAGGATTAATGACATTTTATTTAAGGAAACGTACCAAGCAGGGAAGAGTAATGAGAACTGAGGTTGACCAGAAGGAAGATATAATGGTAAATGAAACGTAGAAGAGAAGATGTCTGTAAAAAAAAAAAAAAAAAAAAAAAAAAAAAAAAAAAAAAAAAAAAAAAAAAAAAAAAAAAACGAAAAAAAGGTGATGGTGGACTATATGTGGTTCCATTTATATAAAGAACTGTTATCGACCTAGCCAGACGATTACTATGAATTGATGTCAATTATGTGAATTCCAGAGTTTGATAAATGTGAAGTTTGTTGATAGAGAAGTGGTCAGATATCGTTCAAGGTTTAATCAGCAGTAATCGGCAAAAGGAAGACAACTCGCGTTGCAAGGGTCACCGGTTCGACTCCGGCCTAGGGCATAGGTGGTTTTAACTATGTGTCGTGTCCTTCTTGTGTTGTCCTTACCAGATAGAAAAAAATAATAATGCATCTGACACGATATGTACACATTGGAAAATCACAAAATACATTGGGCTGGCTGTATGGCTAACAAGGCCAAATGACATTAAAAAAAAAAAAAGGAAGGGAAAGACAAGATCGGAAGAAAAAGAGAATTTACTTAGAGATAGATGCATGTTAAATATATAGAAATACATAACATGAGCCTACATTCGTCGTCTTTAATGTATAAGAAGGACGCAAAATGTACTGGCTTATGTGAGAGGGAAAATGGAATAAATCAAGGTAAAAATGAGTAAAAGCCAATTGTAAGTAGAAGCAAAAGAAGTTCAATAAGAGATCTCCAGTAAAGCCTCGTCAGTGTATCGTATAGACAAGACCTTGCTTGGCTGTATGATGAGCAAATTACACGTTTCCGCTACTTCACCATTCAATGGTTTTCTCATAGGCATGCGCTTCACACCCTGCCAAGCTGGCCTAGGAAACCGTACATGACACCCAAGGAAAACAGAAAACTGGATGGCGTGAGCATATTCTCGAAACATGGTTGTGTAGAGTTTGAGAGTATTTGCTACCTATTAGCCTCCAGTGACCCCGCGCTTCTTTAGCGACTGCTGGCGCCCGGTCGCGTTTCCCTAGCGCCGCGCCGCGCCGGTGTCGCAGGAAGAATGCGAGCCAGGTAACTGGATACGCGAGGGCAGCGTTTTAGCGAACCAGGGCTCTTATCGGGCCGCCCATCTCGGCCCGTATAGAGTTGCGCACGGGTCTTGGATTACCTCGCGATCGCAGTTCTGTCTGCAGGCTGACAAAGGCGGAGCAGAGAGCATGTCATGTCAACAGGAGTTCTGCGACTCGCCGGGAATGAAAACACGACACGGAGTTCAGCAGAAACACAATGGACCAGTACGAAGTGGGAAGCTTTTATCTGCTCGTTCCAACACATATTGCCTTTCACAGTAACATTTCCCTGACGAATAGATCGATGGGCTCAACTTGGAATTCTTGTCATAACATCTGACCTTTTCACAAGCATTGTACGAATTTGGGCTTATAACACAGCGACTACCAAGTTGAAGACGTCGTTGGGAAGCCTATATGACAAACCAACCGGCGTCATACGCAAAACTTTGTTGCCTCAATTCCTTATTTCTGTGAAGATGGATAGACACAGATTTCATGCACCCAATTGAACTCTTCATTGTGAAAATATGTGTTATCCGATCTTCCAGAAATAATTATCAGTCGACAGTATTGTTCCTTAGAATTGGGAGAAACGAAATGTAATACTCTTGTGAAAATTTATGCGAAAAAGAAGTTATAATTACAGATTGTCTAATCGTTTGGTCAAAATTAACAATTCAGAATCAATGCAAGAGCAATAACTACTAAACAGAGCAACTCCTTTGGCTTGAAATGTTCGTATTAATTTTAGCAAACAGAAATGGGAACGCATTAGGCGTAAGCTGTGTCTTGGTAGGTCCTCTCAATAAGCAGGCGATGTGTATGTATTCTGAACAAATATCCGGATCTCGTCATTGTAAATAAATCTGATAGCTGAATTTAGTTCGTTTCACTGGTTCGTCAATTTCGACACTAATAGATATATCAAGAACGTCATCCATTTCTGATTGTAGGAGGGTTGGAACTTAAATAGTGGCAACTATTTATTCACAACCGATACAAAAGCGTTACATGTTTGCACCTGTTACTGTCCTTCAAAGTAGTCACCAGCGTTGTGTAGAACCCGTTGCCAGCGTTGTGGAAGGTGGAGTATGTGATGTCACAAGATATTTGAAACCATAATTAGGAACTTTAAGAAGTAGTATTTAATTAGAATAAGTTTAGGATTAAGTAATTTCAATTAGGTAGCGAGAGTGAGGCGGAGAGTATTTTTTTAGTCTTAAGATTTTCAAGTGGCTATAGATACTGTCATGGCGGCTAAGCCATGCTGGAGAAGTTCGGACACCTTGCTTCCGCCCAGAGTTTGGCGGGGATAGGATACTATTGTAGCCACCCTACAAACACAAAAGCTACCTCTCCGGTGGGCTAACATCGGTGGAACTCTGTGTTCCCACCCATTTGGCAGAGATGGTCCTCTCGCCAAATGGGAAAGTAAGGATCCAATGTTGGCAGTACTCCCCCCCGTAGAGGATCAGCATACCTGAATCCCGTTAGGTGGGTGTTATATAAGCCCTCACGATGGAACGAGAGTTCCTCAGTCTTGGTCAGTTCTGTTAGATGTGTTGTGCAGTCTGTGCTCAGTTGGCGATGTCATCGAAGTGATGACTGTCTGCGCCGCCGGCCTGCCAATATGATGTAAGACAAATTTTCTCTCTCTCTGTGTACTGTAGGCTCACTCTCGCTACAAGTTATTGTATAAGAAACATAGAACTTTTAAGGGGAAGTGTTTGATTTACATGTGTTAAAAATCAGGAGAACTATAGGGAGTTGCCTAATCGTGTTCCTATTTCAATTATAGACCTATGTATGAATGTTAATGATCAGAATACAAACTTACTTTTGCGAAAATCATAATTATCCATATACTTTATTTCTTTGTGACTGTCTCTCCCCCCCTCCCCTCCGACCCCGTCACCAGGTGATAATGATTAAATGAATGCAAGTCAATCTTCGGCTAAGAGGTCCGATGCTAAATAACTAATAAAATAGCCGGAAATTAATTAGAAGGATGGTTGGGAACGTTACAAGTATACCGTTAGCAGAGCATGTTCTGTTGATGGTGCGAATGAAGCGGTCTACAGCCTGTCGAATCTCTGGAACAGTTCTGAAGCGAATGCCACGAAGTCGTTCCTTCATCTTCGGAATCAAATCAAAGTCACAAGGACTGAAGTCCGGGGAGTATGGTGGATGGTATAGTACTTCCCAGTCCCATAGACCGAACAGAGCAGCCACAGATTGCGCTGTATGCGCCCGCGCATTGTCGTGCAAAATGATGGGTGGGTTGCGCAGAAAGTGATGACACTGTCGTGCTGTACGACCTCTGGCACATTCAATCTTGATCGAACTCTGTTGTTCCTGATTCTAAAACATAGTGACACCGTTACGTTAGACCGCTCGCTCACAAGTGGCTGCGTTTCCCTCGATTGTGCGCACGCCGAGGACGTGGGACGGCGAGTCCATTTGCTCGGAGGTAAGGTAGGTATGTCAACAACGTGTGCTATCAGCAACAATAGTAGATTCCATTGCATAGTGTCTCCACAGCAGTGTTGCCACTATTTAAGTTCCAGCCCCAAATGATTAGACAGGAAGAAAGTTACCTACATTAGATAAGTCACAGGGGTCGTAGACATCTTGGAGAAAACAGATTCTTTGAAGTGACAGTGGGCCCCGGCCGTATTGCTCGGGGGAAAGACGAAAGATGGACAAAACCAGCGTTAGAGTGCAGCCAAAGAGATCATCAGAGACCACGAGGAAGACGACGCACTGATGACATATGCGGAGGATCGCCCAATATCATTTGACCTGTAGCTCTACCTGAACTCATAGCTCTAAGATGTCACATAATTAAATGATTTTCCTGGCTGTTGACAACGATGAAGAACTTAATGATTCGTGAAACTATTGTAAAGTGTTAACGCCTCCACAGTCCCTGGCGAAAATATCTTCTGGTACGGAAGGCATCTCAAAAAGAGGGTGATAGGGGAAAACCAGTATTATCGTAAGATCAATGTCGTTATATCTATGAACACTGCAATGCAAAAAAATATTTTCTCTGATTTAACTGAGATGGAGCCTCCAAATGTAGCACGGCTCGGGCGAGTTTGTGGCGTGACTGCGTGCGTACCAGACACTTGTTGGCTGACGGGAGACTGCGTCCTGAGGGACGGGCCAATAAATACATTAGCCCTCAACCGTCGGTCGGCCTCGTCCAATTACTAGCCGCTCGCACGATATGGCGTCCACCGTGAGAATGGTCCATGAATAAAAGACAACGCGGCCAGATGCATATTTTACGGGAGAGGTCTTGCGGGGGAAGTACAGCTGCCAGCTGCCCCTCAGGCGGCTAATTTAATAGGCTGCGAGCACGCAGGTGGACGGACAGGCAACGCGTAAGCACGCTGCGACCAGACTCAAACCACGTTACTGAGCCACGGGATTGACGCAGCTAGACAGTTATTAGCGTATGATTCTAACTGATGGAACGTAAATCTGCTACTCGCAGATGTAAAGCAGTCTGACGCAATTGGGCTACATAGAAAAAGGGGGGGGGGGGGAGGTTCCGAGCCAAGCTGCGTAGCACACAGTTCTTACAGTGAAAATAGGGTACAGAATACGCAGCAGTATGTGGATATTTATTTCCGTCGATTAATTATTTCCGTATTTTAGACACCACATACACAGACAGTTGCGTGCATGCGTGTGATATGAAGTCATAGTGTTCGGGTCGCACGGGCCCCGCGGGTTTTAAACTAACCAAAACGCGGCGGCGCGTACCTAGACTCGAGTTCGCTTAAATATCTCACATGGGATTTTCCACCCACGTGACAGTTCCTATTATTTTGATGTTTTAAAAAAAAAAAAAATTTGAATTATTTTAAGTGAATTTCAGTATATCTTTAATTACAGTGCTCACTCAAGCGTTGTTTCAATTTCAAAGTGTGGTATGAAATGGTGCTTTGTTTGTAACTTATTATTTCTTTTAAAAGTTTACGATAGCCGGAAAACTGATAAATAATTGCAGCACTCCCATAAATGATAGCAGGTAACCGTTTAAACAGCATTTTTCACACCTTGGGTATTGGACCTCACTCTGAATAAACTTTTAATGTTAAGGCACGTATCTCACAATGAGTGTTGTCCATACTTCGAATCGTGTTAAGATAGTATTATGATATTACAAATCATATATTTTTCGTGAGAAAATTACGATTTGTTGTTGTTGTTTTTTATTAATTCTACTTAACGTCTCTCTTACAGCGAGGTCTTAAGAGACGGGAAAGGATGGGGGGGGGGGCAAGGAATGGGAAGGAATTCGGCCATGGCCTTTTGAAGGAAGCATCCCGGCATTTGCCGGAGTGATTTGGGAAACCATGGAAAACTCAAATCTGGATGCTCGGACGGGGATTCGAACCGCCACCCTCCCGAATGCGAGACCAGAACGTTACACCACCACGCTCGGTAGGAAATTACGTGGCGTTCACCTAGATGGTTCCGATAAAATGTCTTAATATTCTTATAGAGTTAACAAGTATACAAGCGACGGTGGGAGATTTTTCACGCCGAAGTCCAGTATTGCAACACCTAAACGCACTTAGCCACAATGTTGCGGCTAAATACTATAATCATGGTAGCCAACTCTCCGTCGCCAAAGACCGAACTGAACGTAAGTGTTGTGTTATAGGCACCCTGCGGCCCACGAACCGAAATGAGAGTTTCCTAATGGTTCGGGACAGTTAAGTCAAAACAACGCCTCCAAATGTGCTAAGAATTGCGTTTGTGACAAACATTGAATTGACTGCACAGATCTGTAATGCACTTCACAGTTTTCAATTCTCGTCAACTGGCTTCAGATACAGATATGTAGCTAGTGAGACATCCCAGTTGCTCGGGTACCAATCCACTGGGCTGACAACTCGTGATTTATTGTTAAACCGCAACCATTTATCACAAGCCAAAGTTTAGGAGCCAGGTATGCGATGATTTTGCAACATAAACCTTAAGTATGATGTGTGAGAGCTCACGTTCGGCCTTGGCATTTAGAGGGCTGCGCTTCGATTCTGGTGTGGTCATCTCCCATAGTGGAACCCTACCAACTGTTTAATCAAATAACTTTGATATCTAATGAATGATTTTTTTTATTATACCGGACATAACTGAGGACGTTTCATCAAAGGCTGTGACCCTAGAGATACCGATGCATGTATCTTGAACGCAAAGTAGGAGAAATAAGTTGTTAAAGGACTTGGGGATTTAGGCCGAGCTCAACAATCCTTTTGTGAAGCTTTTTAGCTATCGCAGTTTATGATACGAAGAAGCAAAATGAGTTTTTGTTTCAGACAAAAGATGTGTGTTAATGCCTGATATGATGTGACTACTTGGTGACGTTTTTGTGTTGGATCAGAGGTGCGTGAACCCGCAAAGTGGTTCTCTCAGTGCCAATGACCTCTGAAAGCGCTGCAGCTGTGTCGTGGATGGTATGCGATTCGTTGTTTAGACAAGCCAGGACAGTTGCTGGATCCATAAAGTCCTGCGCGGAAGCTGGAAAGCGTTTGTCACAGTGAAAGAATCCGTCTGCTTACACAACCTGCCACCAAATAATATCGAGGAATGAACACAAACTTACCTCGAGAAATTAATGATCTCTAAACAAGTTCCGGATAAATTAATTGCATTTCCGACCATCATCTTTCAAACGAACTTGAGTTGATCTTTTAGGCTCTATTCCTTAACTGTTTTAGTAATAATGGAGTGTCTTCGATTGAATAAATAGAAATGCGTATGACAAAAGCGTTTTTAGTTGTACTAGATCAAGAAAAAAACAAAAAACATTTCTCAGAAAAACTGATGAGAGAGACTACTCTACGCTTCTAGGTAAATTGATGCAGCAGTTCTCTTCTGATTTTCTGAAACAAACATTCTTGCATTTACAAAATGATTGATTTATAAAGGAAGGAGAACTCTTTGCACAAACTTTAATTGTAAAAACTGATTCTATTATTCATTTACATGATCGATGAAACAGGAGTTTAGGAATAAAGTCAATGGTGTTTCAAGCATGAAACTTCTCGGACAAGATACTTTTGTCATACGAAAAGTAGGTATTTACAAGTCGCAGTATTTAAATCGTGTTACAAGTTACAATAACGAACCATAAAACACTTAACGGCAATATTAATAACTAAAGTGTACTGCAGAAAATATTTACGTATCATCAGTGAATGATTAAGTAATGTATGAGTTACGTAGATAATGTCTTACATTAGAATTACGCAATACGTTCATGACGTACCGCTAACCCTGATACGGAATAAAGTTCTCTTACAGTTCTACATGGAATAACATATCCCAAACACATTATATTTGCCGCAAGTGGAGATCGGGTTTAAAACCTGAAATAATTCAGGCAGCTCCAGAACAAAAGATTTTATTCCACTAACGTAAAAGAGATACCTGCAAGCAACTGTAGGTAGCTATTATCTTGAAACAAAACAACAAAAAGTGAATACCTGCCCAGAATAGATGGTATTACAGTATATAATGGTAACTATGACTGATGAAGACTGCGAGTCCCTTTCCGCGAAATAAGTATCGTATTTGTTGCCTCGCATTCGGGAGGACGGCGGTTTGAATCCCCGTCCGGGCATCCAGATATGGGTTTTCCATGGTTTCCCCAAATCACTCCAGGTGAATGCCGGGAGGCTTCCTTCAAAAGGCCATGGCCGAATTCCTTCCCATTCCTTGCACCCCATCCTTTCCCGTCTCTAAAGACCCCGCTGTTAAGAGACGTTAAGCAGTTAAAAAAAAAAAAAGTATTTGGTAAAAATGAAATTGAATTGTCTGATACTGTAATGAGAGTTTTTCTTCAATTAAACGTGTAAAGAAACAATGGAAAAATGACTTACATACCGTAAAACACAAAAACACAACTTATTTGTTTTATATATATATATAGAAAGAGAAACTGTAATCACTTAAGAATACGTAACCTGCCTATTGAAGAGGTTCCCAAATTTTTTTGGCCACGGAACCATAATTAATCATACATATTTTGGTGGATCCCCATTTTTATAAAAAAACACTCTCGCATCGATAAGTCGTCACAAACGGAAACAGAAACATGATAGGCTTCTCGCGGCGTGGTTATGACTCTTTCCAATAGCATTTTATTTAATTCTCGGATGGAACACGGAACCCTTATGACCCTTCCCCGGAACCCCAGGGTTCCACGGACCACCATTTGGAACCACTAGCCTATTGTACTGTACATTACAATTTCTTCAACAACAATCTATTTTACTGATGAAAACTTATTTGTCTTGAAGAATGTATAACATGATATCAGTTCGGCTAATGTATTCCATAGAGAACTGCCGAAACTTTGTTCGTCGTAACACAACACTTTCGAACTGTATTCAGTTCGAAACATCCAACACACTTCGAGAAAAACAACTGACAGCTACTTCAAAAGCATGTTTTGATCATCGTCCAATGAGAATCCAGTTTCCGATATCTCAAACGGAACACATATTATTACAACGTCAGCCTGGACGTGGCTATCCTCGACTGCCAAGCTAGTGATAAACACGTCTTTAAGAGAGGCGAGCGCATCTATAAATACGTAATGAGCTGTCAGCGCACGAGAGTGACGTCAGCAGACTACGCCCGACCCCGCAGGTAGACAGACAGGGTGTCCGCCCTAGTGAATACCTCGCGTCTAAATATAGACCAGTCTCAACACAGGGGTAGCCTGCTAGCATTACGCAACCTCTGCAGTTAATATTCCACTTCCAATTGGAGCGGAAAATAATGTTGCGATCGGATTACGGTAGTCAGCATTCTCATGTTTTATGGGATATCACTGTTTCCTTGAACGATCTGGCGGATCAGAAAAAAAGGTTGGTTAAGGCGCGGGATGGCGGAGCGAAAGGTACATCTAGGCTGGAATTTTTACGACCTTAGAAAAGATGCTTACCTCTGTCAAACCTTTGCTTTATCACGTGAAGTACAGTCGAACGCTCCGAGGTTCGGATACCACGTAAAAGTGTAGGTTCCCTATGTCTGGTAGGATTACCAGGTTAGATTAGGGTAGCCACGACAGAGGCAAATGCGCGTCAAATCGAAACACTGTCAATCGGCGGCCGACTTGATCTCCAGGCTAATGCCGTACGCCCTATATCAACTGTTTCCCTCAACTCCCAGACCACCTCGCCACCAGTGAGCTAAATTATCTTCCTCTGAGCCTTCCAGGCAGCTTTTATTTTTGAGAATCTTTCTTTATCTACGGAACGCTTTATTTAGCAGATCCACTCTGATAGTTTCCCCTTAGTGGTTGTAAAACTTGAAATCTCATTGATGTGAGTGGCCGTGATCTCATGACCGCACTTGTGATGTTGTTGCGTGTGCTATCGCCGCATCGCCTCGATGCGAATGGTCCTCACATCACGACGCCGTATCGGATATCCGATGCATACGTGCGATACGCGCTTGTAGGGTACGATCATCTCGTCCGGGCGGAAATGGATTCAAGAGGCATGGAAAAGTAACATATAGCGTTCCTTACAAGATATTTCATCTATCTCCATCGTATTATCCAGTTAGAAACTATCGTAAGGAGTTTTCTCACCAAATTACTGAAATAAACGCACCGGCTATTAACAATATTACCATCTACAAGTCCCGCATTGTAGCAATTTGTTGACAGACTGCAATCGGAGTGCTGCTTTGGAATGACGGACGCGATGGTTGAAAATATGGGGTTAGGTTCGACATTTTCGACTAGGACAGCCGTTGCAACTGGGCAACTGCAGGACAACAGGTAATACACAATGACATCTTATAGACACATACAGAGCCTAGTTAGAGTTAACGTTCGAGTCTGTCATTAAGGTTCAAAACTCGGTCTAGTCATCCAGATTCCGGTTTTCCGTTGTTTCCCCATATCTCTTCCGGCCAATGGCGGTCACGCTCGGACCTGGTATGCGGGAGGACTCAGGTTCGTTCCCAGGTCTATCCAGGTTTCGGTTTTCCGGGGCGAATATGCAAAGGTCTCACAAAAAGCCATGATCGAATTTCGAAATTTTAAGGAAAAAAGATAAGAAAGATTTCACAATCGATGGTCTCTACAAAAGGCAAACATGAAAAAAATTAATGTGCAATAATTAAGGTGAATTCTGCAATTTTCAGCAAGATTAATTTGACCGATACTTACAGTGTATACTGTGCTGCAGCAGAATAAGTTAGATATTTCAGTGTCCAATTTACGATTTGTTGTGTGGATACCGTTAGAGAAATGGCTTGAGCATAACATTCTCAGGAGGAAAGATAAAAATGATACATCCCAGAAACATACGCTCTTATCTTGCAGAATTTCTGTATATTTTATTAAGGTGTTTCACAAAACTTGATCATGATTGTAGTTTCGCGATGATGATTAGCTTGCGTCCCGTTGACCTAGTGACAGATATTCTATCCTCTACTTAATCCAATTCGGTAAACATACAGGATGAAGAGATCTACAGTTTTTCTTGGGATCCAAAACACGGAAATATAGTAACGTACTTTACATAATATACCTACATTGCCAAACGTGAAGAACAGGTTATGGGCCTTTGAAAATCCGAGACCGAGATTCGAACCTGAAACTTTTCGATACTCCATGGAATACCTGTGAACTGAGCTAGCAGATCTGGAGCGAATATCATGATGTTGCATTATTCTACAAGCTTTTGGGAAAAATAAAATAGAAAATGGAATGGTTTAGTGAATAAACCATAGGTTCCAGACCTTTTTTGGCCTACTTTCCATTTTTCGAAAGAAAATTACGCACCGCCCTCTTTTCACACAAAAAAAAAACCAAACAAAAACCAGAGACTCCCCTTCTTGTAATCAACAATGTAAACCACAGAGTTTGTAACCCACTTTTTTAAATGATTCAATGGCGCCCTGTTAAATGAAGTGTCCAATATCATTTACAGGAAAATGATTTCTAAAATTATTTTATTAAAAGATATTAAGAATAATGCTGTATTTTTCATAATTTTATTAACAAATGCATATTAATAAAAAAATATTATTAATTGGAGGTCTAAACTGGGTGTAATGACACAAGTTTCTGTAATCTTAAATCGCCGGGTTCCACTATTGACAATCTATTTCCTTTCTTTGTTGCTAAATTTCTAACTACGCTAGTTTCTCTTTCGCCTATTTATAATCACGGGAATGGCATGAAAAACTTCTTTGATGCATCACTTAAGGCAGCAAATAATATTAAAAAGCACGGGCGGCGATTGGTCTTCAACACCCCCCAAATTTTGTTTTAACAGAAACGCCCCGTTTGATTTCTTCAACGCAACGCAACGCAACTGGTAGGCGGTACGCCTCCATTGGGAACCAGTGGAATAAACGTAACAACTATAATTTCTTTCGAAAACGTGATGCAGTTTAGATTTGCTTGTTCTGCAGCTCTTGGTTACTAGGTAACGTCTATCGACTGTGCGTGATTGTATGACTACCCACACAGGAGATCTCAATATGTCCCGGCTCTTTTCCCTTGTTCATTGTCCCGAGCCCTTTCATTTAGAGCAGTGGGGAATTCTTCGGGGAGTATCCCTGCGCGTCCATAAATCATTCAGGATTAATTGTCGGAGTTATGGCCTGAAATCAATTATAGACGATCAGCGGGTAGGCTGGCGCGCTCGCCTGTGGCTGCTATCCATCCACCAAATTATTCCTGGCGATATGCGCCCCTCCCCTCGCTGAAAACACCCTGCGGGGCGAGCGGCTACAAAAAATACTGCCAGACAGATAGAAAGAAATATACAGCGGCCCCCGCCCAGGGGCCCTCCCCCCACTCGCCACCTTTAAAAATTCATCAGAGTCCCCTGTGTGGGGAGAGCAGTCGAGCCATCGCTGTCGATGTATGTTCGATAGCTACGGGCGATGCATCGGAAGAACCCGCCGTCTTCGCTTAGGTACGAAGTCAGGCAGGAACTGTTTCTAGGAGTCCAAGGAAATCTTCCCACCAGGAATATTTATATGTAGAAGGGTGTCAGCTGTTAGGAACATCCCCCACCACCAGCTGGTCTCTGTCCTAGCATCTCGTCTCTCGCAAACAGTCGTCGTAAACAAACTGAGAAAACATAACACAAGCCTCTAAAGCCTTGACGTGAGTAAAATGTTCTTAGGGTTGTTTCTCTATTACGAATGTGAATGTCACCATTCGTACCAATATTTTGCGCTATGTTTCACCATGTGCAGAATTTCTTTATTGTTTTTTTGTTCGTGGTAGTTCCGATCCAACGGTCATAGGAAAGTTTTAGTAAATTTTATTTTTGAAATTTCCGTACTAGCTTTTCCTGCAGGCGAAATATTCTAGCCGTGGTTTTAACGGGAATTCTGTATTAAAATGATATCAAATAAATATGGTTGAAAAAAAATCTTTAAAAAAAATGGAGGTTAGTAATACTTCGGGCTAGCCTGCGGTATTACTAGTAAATGTGGTTGAAACAATTGCTAATTTTTATTTTTATTTATAATATTTTTAAATCATTTATAATATTTTTTTATTTATTTATTTGTACGAGTCAGAAAATTTTCGCATGTCCTTTGATCGCTGTTCTTAATTTTTTCAAACACATGGCAGTAGTAAATATAATGGTTTTCAAGTATTTAGTGAATCCTACAATACTTTTATTGGAAGGCCTATTTCAGCTGGTAAAATAGTTACTCATTGTGTTAATCAGTTATTCATAAAATAAAATACTGGGCATAGATAAGGTGGTTTATAAGAATTCGTGACACTTATTGCTCTAACAGAGATATCATTGCCGAACAGAGAATGTCATAGAATATAGAATCAGTTCGATACAATGTATAACCAGCCAAGAGGATAATGGTAGCATGTTGTATACTGTGGAGGAAATTGTTACAGATTTTCATTAGTCAACCGTTCATTGTATCTGTAACATTTAAATTACAAGTATATTCGTTATGGGAACAAAATATATTATTGTTCTCGTATGATAAACCTTACTTGTGCTACTCTCAGTAATTTTATAACTGACACATTATGATCATTAATCAAGTAAGACCGAGAAATCTTATAGAATGCATTTTTTAAGAATATTTGAAAAAAAGAATCCAGCAATACTACTGTTTGAATTGTATTTTAGATTTTGAAAGCTATTCCATCCACCACGCCATCAAAATAATGTTAAGTAATGTAAATATTATCTGCTTTTGTGGCAGTTAGAATTTGTTAGTAATGTTGATGAAGACGATAAAATAAGTCTTAGTAACAACTGCAAAGTACACATGTTGACAAAAAAATTGAACCTAGAAGACATGGTCGGATATCAATTATTAGAGTAGCGGTTAGAACCGTTTGATATTTGGATGTAGAGGAGGATGGAGAGGATAAGCTGGGTGGATAAAATAAGTAATGTTGAAGTACTGGACAGGGTTAGTGAAAGGAGAAAATACTCTAAGTAATAAAAGAGAGAAAGAAAAACTGGGTGGGACACTTGTTGAGAGGGGAGTGCCTGATAAAAGACGCTTTGGAAGGTCTAGTTTGTGGGAGGAAAATAAGAGGAAGAATGAGGTGCAAAATTATAGACAACATCAGGGAAGACGGCAACTACATGGATCTTAAGAGAAAGGCAGAATATAGAAGAGCATGGAGAGCAGCCAAGTGAAAACCTGCCCGACGGCAGAAAACTGATGATGATAGTTGGAATTCTCTGTGACGGGTAGAACGAGCACCAGACTGCATTTGTGTTGTTGCGAGGCCTGGTAGGGTGTAAGATGCTGAGAGATCACTGTGAAAGAGATGCCGCGTACTCGTGTCAGGCAGCGTTAAGCCGCGTTCCCACGATCTCTTGTAACAGAGGCGAGACGGGACGAATACTCAACAACACGCCATGGGAACAGGGCCGCCTCTGCTAGCGGAGATGAGACACAGCTAACCACTCTGTATCGGTAAACATCACAGGCGTGTGTAGAGGTGCGCTGTTGTCATCGGATTGCAGCACAGGTGCGCACCCCTTCTGTTGCTGTAAAGTGCTCTGTGCCAAACGACACTAGGAAACATGGTGAGGAGGTGGCGGCGAGGTAAGCTAGGGCTAACCTGCGGCCCACGCTCGTCCCTACACTTCGGCTAATGAGGTCCCGTCCCGTCTCCGTTACAAGAGATCGTAGGAACGCGGCTTTAGAAGCATCCGACAGTTGAAAGAGACTTCATTGTGGGTCTCCATTTGGCACAGCGGTGTTACTCCTGCCATTATGATAGGGGAGACATCAGTTGTGCTTTCAGTAGTGGTTGGTAGTGACTGAACGAAATCTTACGGCACAACGGTACGTCACTGCCATCCTATGTCACCTCTCATGTGACATTGACGATGTGCCATTTTTCAACAGTACAGTATCCACATACGGCGCGTTTCTCTATGAAATGTCTGCCTGATGATGAGGTACCTCTGTGGCCAGTAAGATTTCGAGATCTGTCCACGGTAGAACATGTGTGGTACCATCTCCTGGACGTCAAATCCCTCCCAGTGTCAGTATATAGTATATCAAGAAGCAGTTACAATAGTTGTAGTCCAGCTAGCTTCAGGAGAGTATAATACAGTATTGACACCCTTCACGACCGAATCAGTGCTTGCATCCAGACCAGAGGGAGTACTGATAAGAGGGTATGTCCAAGTTCTTTGTAAATTTGAGTCGAGTTTGGAATCGCTGAAATAACGTAACATACTTTCTCAACCCGTGCAGTTTCATTTCGTTTCCTTCTCCCCTTGTGGGTGCTTCACTGTTTCTGTCATACATTAATACCCATTTATGTCACCAGCACATAGCTGATTTCAGCAAAGTGCACAGTATCATTGCGCATCATTAGACAGTCTGGCGGATCCCGCATAAAATTAAGCGGATCCGCATTCTGCAAAATGCGACGAAAACGCGTATCAGTCTGCGTGACTCGCTGCTCCACTCGGTTTCTATCGGATGTATTGCACTGTTTGCTTGTACCCTTGCAGTTTGTATTTGACTCATATGAACAAACGTTTGTTTCAGTCAACCTTCGTCATTCGTAAGTAAATAGATCGACTTTTACGTATTCATTAAAACTTAAATTAAAGAAATGTGTACTCAAAACAAACTTTAGCTATTTTGTGTATTTAGCACGATATTCCAACTATGTAATAGGTATTTTTTATGTGTCTGACACATTATCTGAACTACATAGTTAAAGCTTTTTATTCGCATATAAAGTAATTGTGACAACTTCCTGTATTTGCGACTGAAAATTTGATTATTCGTTTATACGAAGCTAATGTTAACGTAATTTTAACGACTGCATACCTATTTATTTAGCAGCTATTGTATATGCTTTGACTTATTGTTGTTTTGGCCGCCGCCTCAATGCATTTGAAGCACATGTTCTTTTACGAAAGCCACCTGTTTACATGTACCGCTCTGGCTTTCGATTAATCCCTCTTGGTATGATTAAGTCAATGGCCACAATACATTATTTTTGAGGGAATAGCGTGCGTCCTTTCAAATCTTTGTTATTATTTCGACTAAAGGAAACAAAAGTTATAATGAAGTATTCACGGCTGTATTGCCGAACCGTATATTCACTTCACTTTGTGAAATAGAATGCTTTCTCTTTGTGTTATGGAACGTTTATTTAAAAATTAAAAAAAAAAAATTGGTTTAGATTTAAAAACAAAAATGTTAAACCTCGAAATATACTTACGACACGCTAAAAAAATTAATAGCATTTTGCCGATTAAAATATTGTTAACTGTTAATTGTATCATTAAAATTGATTTATTAATTTGATTAACAGACTTTATTATTTAATTTATTAACGCTTTAAATAATTACGTATTAAATAAATGCGTTAAAAAACTGTTTGCGCCAATCCCGAAAAAATCCCGCGTGATTGAAAACACTGCGGGATTGGAATCCTTAATCACAAGATGTGAAGCATGTTTCATCAAATAATTCCGCCTTCCGGTTTTCTGTGAATCACAAAGGCGTGATGCCAGAGCGCTCTTCTCCCACAGTATTTCATGGAGGCGGCTCTGTTTTTTGCAGGTGTCCGAGAAACAATGCGGCGGAGAGGTTGGAGGGTCGCGCGATCACGTCGGCGCTGATGACCCCACCAGATCGGCCAACAGGTGCGCTGGCCGCCGATTCAATATGCCATTAACGCGCCCACTGGGAAAATGCCCCGAGGTGCTATTGTGGCCGCAGATAAAATCGGCACAGAGCTAAGCGCACAAATGCCTCTTATTCTTCTGACCGTGATTCCGTAGTTTAACTCAGCTTCAACTGCGATCTTCCAATCTACAACCTAATTTACGCAAATATTCTTACCTTAGATAACAAAGAGCTATAAATCTGAGTTATGTTCATTGTGACAACCCAAGCGGAGCGAAAACTTTTTCTAATGTCATTTTTCATT
Organism: Vandiemenella viatica; assembly: GCA_031002005.1. Classification (NCBI taxonomy): domain Eukaryota; kingdom Metazoa; phylum Arthropoda; class Insecta; order Orthoptera; family Morabidae; genus Vandiemenella; species Vandiemenella viatica. The sequence goes on along the minus strand of JARYHS010011408.1, from coordinate 128,059,350 downwards.
ACCTTCAATTATTCAACAACGTCAGGTACTGGTTTACCCTCCTAGGATGAAACACGTGAGGTGTTATTCGTGTTTTAACATTTATGTTACACCCAAACGTCTTTTCAGGTCGTTAAATTAAACCAAATCGTTGACAGCTGTAACACAGTGACGGTGTCTGGCGAAGTTAACTGGTTCTAGTCCTAGTGTCTGAAATTATTTTTATAACAGGATATGTGAGGTTACCAGATTCTGGCCCGAAGTGCTGCATTAAATACCAAATAATTTATCATGTTTGACAACACATGGTTTCATGGTACACACTACCTCCTGCAAGATAATTATAACTTTTCAACAAAACGATAAGTCATACACTAGTGATGTTTATTGGAATTAAATTTTAAGTTGAGCACTGGGTATACTGTAAAGCCTAGCGACATCCTGATGTTTTTATTTAATATTGAAATGCTCTGTCTATTCTCGTATCTGAGTGAGCACTTTGTAATGATTATAATTTGATTTCTCAGTTTAATTCATTTAATTAATTACTATGATTAAATGATCAAAGGGCTCCATTCCAAAAAGGGGAAGATTTAAGGACAGAGTATTGCCTCACAATTGAATGGGACCATAAATGAAATTAATTAAAGACAACTGTATTTTATTGTAGCAATAAGGAATAAAAAAATACTAAATTAATCTGAAATACATTCACAGGAATCATTATTAAAACTTGGAGTTCTGTTCCAGAAGGGCGCAAGTTGGTTTATCAATAACCAGTTCCACGGCTAGCTCACTGAAGTTTAATGGATGATTGGAGACTCGATAAGCAATTTTCACTGTTGTCAGGGTCGCACTGGGTTTTTAATCACTATGGCAGTGAGAGTTACTCATTTGCGGATGCAGTACATTAATACCATCGTTGATGCGCCGCTGTAAGCAGTATGCAATACGATCAGTGATGCAAACTGTATTCGTAGCACCATACAGAAACACTTCCGTACCACCACAGCTCTCGTCCTTCACGTGTCACGTTTCGCAGCCATCTCTCTCCGAACACCCCAGCATGCAGAAGGTAGACTCGCCTACCCCCTCCTTTCCCTGAACGTGCATACTTCAAGGTCTTTCTATTGTGTGTTTCCCGCTAGCTGACAAGCCGGCACCAGCCTGAAGGAGTCCTTTGTCACCGAATTCGATGGCTATAGGCACATTCACTAAACGCAAAACTTGGCATTTTTAATCACCCTTTCTAATGAAAAATGTGGTGACTTTTTGAGATCACCACATAGCCTCCAGTCCACATTAAAATTTTATTTGTGCAACACAGAAATAAAATTTTACGTCACACGCCTTCTTCCCTGAATCACTTTATATTTTGATGGTTCATCTAAAGTCTGCCCTTATCTTTCCTGGCTATTTGACTTGTCCCTTCACAGAACTCCATTTTATGAGACTACCTTTTTTTTTAATTATATCTATATTCTTACAAAATATTTCATTTATCATTACTGGCAAAACTCTGTTTGAGTAGGTTACTATCATTGTAACAAAATTTAATTTATGCAACCTATTAACAAATGGAAAGTTAATACATCAGTCTAGCCGACGGATACAAGAAATGCATAACTTATAACGAGAAATACACAAATGTTGAACCGTTATGTGCCAACCTTGTCTAGTAAATAGCATCAATTATAATTAACCATTTGGTACGTAATACAGACTAAAACATATATACAACACTATGATTCAAATTTAGATGTATATATAAACATCACTAAAACTATAATCTGTTACCACTAGTTCTGGTAATAGCCTCAGCCGCATTCATTATGACAAATAATTCCACATCCAAAGTTAGTGCTTTGTCATCCTTACAAACAATGAAAATCTACAATTTTTTTCTCACATCCAGCATAAATATGTTCACCAACATGTGAACCTTTAGTTAAAAAAAAACTTAATTATCTAGTAACTTACTGCTTTAAACTTCTCAAAAAAATGCGTTTAATTTACCTTCATATCAATATATTTCTAATCATAAACATCTATTTCCTCAAAATACATATATTTGCTTCAAATATTTGTAAAGGTTACTCCCATTGTATATTCACAATTAAGATGACAATTCTATTCAATTTATTTATTTACTCTCTCCTTTATTTTTATGTGCTGTTCCATTTGATAGTGCGAGTATTCTTCTTACAACATCATTGAGTAAGACTGGAGAAGACATTGAGTTAAATCCGCGCACCCAGTAAGTGTGGAAAGACTACTTAACAATTACGTTACCTTACAACTCCCACAGAGCTACACATTTATTTATTCCTTTATGGTCACAACAGTCCTAGACCTTAGCGGCTTGAGCACTAGTGAAGAATTACCTAGGGAAACGAGTCCGTAAAAAAAATTAATAAAAAATTCATGGTGTTTTATCACACCGAACCTTGAAACATGCAATCGGATTGCTTCGGGCGCTTATTTTAATTACTTTGTGGACTTACATATCATTGCCACTAATGAGAATTTTGCAGCCACTTAAGTCATATCCGTTGCTTATTTACTCCGACATCTATTCTTTTCGTCCGAGCAAACAAATTAAATTCACCAAGGTAACTTCCTTCCTTCGGTAACCATCTAACAAGACTCAAGAAGTGTTTTTACTCCTTCCCTACAAGAGTTGTTTAACTTCATCTTAGCACACCCCTTAGTAATTGTATATCATTCTCTCTCATGGATGGTAATTAAGTTTAGAAATGTGTAGTACGTTTAATGACGATATGAAATCGTTAACAAGACTTTTAACTTGTCTATACATAAGCTCTCTTATTATGTAATTTTTTTAACCCAGTATCAAACTCAACAATAGAAACATGTGCACTATCAACTCACATTTTTAAATTAAAATTATCATATCAAAGTATTTTTGAACATTCTACTTCAAATATTGTAAAACAAATTGTTTTTTCTTTATCATGTAGACATGTGAATTTAAAATGCGTTGCAAACTGTATAATTTTGAGGATATAAGTATGTAATCTTAACTATAATTTTTTTTTTTTTTTTTACAACTAGTGGTGCCCTTTGAAATGCTCATTGTTGGCACACTCGCACATCCTGAGATGTTTCGCACGCATTTGCCTGCGATAGTTCGGCTGAAACCGGCGAAGAGTTTCGCTGTGGAGATTGTTCCCGCACAATAGCATTTACACGCGGTTGCTGCCCCTGTGACTGGTTACGTCCATGGTTAAAGTCATTCCGCCGATTTTCATTGTAAAATTGTTTCCCCTTATCGTAGGGCTTGCGGTTGTGATCTCTATTTGAGTTCCTATTATTATTATCATGCGGTTGTTCGCCATGATGGTCAAAGTTGCCTGGTGGGCCATCTTCGATTGCATCTATATTTTGTAAAGTTTCAAGGAAACTTTCCAAAGTAGTTGCAACAACTGGATTAATAAGACCCCTTGTCTGCTTTGAGAAATGCGTGGAAACAGCTGCTATGAACTGCTGATCCTTAAGAGGCTGATCTAGGAGTCGCGAGAGTACTGCTAGTCTTCTTACATACATCACTCTTGAACCGTGCTCGCGTGGATCGTACTTCCCTTGGCAGATTCGGAGCAGACATCGTGACTGTTCTTGCACAGACCAATACGTCCGTAGAAATGCCTCTTTAAACTCTGTATAGGTTGTTCTCGCTTCGCAAGTAATGGCCAACCAAGACCTTTCTTGGAAGTCAAGTGCCTGGTTTACCAAGGTCATCCAAAAAGATTCTGGAATGGCCTTTATACGGAAATATTCCTCGAGGTTAGTCAGAAACTCACGAGGATTGATTCCTCTCTTCATTCCAAACCGTGGTAATGGAATGTCAACATGAATGGTCCTATTACCTCTGTTGTCAACAACCTGTCTTTTCTTCTCCACCGCACGCAGCTCCTCCCGCAATTTTACTTGCTCTTGTTTCAGAATAGACGCGTCCTCTTTCAAGGTTATTACCGAGGTACTTATTGAAGTAACCTCTCTGGTCAGTTGCAAATGCTGACTGTTCGCGTCATCTTGCACTCTCACGATTGACGTGGTCAGCGCATCGATGTTTCGAGTGGCCTCGTTTCGCAACCCCTCTACGCTATCTACTAAACTGGTCACCCGACGAGTGACAGCTTCCTGCACCTTGTAAGATCCTCACAAGTCACAGTTACCGTCCCCACCTGTGACTGAACCACTTTCAAGTCACTTTCAACTCGCAAAGATAGATTTTGCATGTCCACAGTAAGAGACGATCATCAAGCTTGGAGCACATCGCTTCCTGTCGGGCATTTACAATTGACATTTGCTCCGTGACTTCATTCAGTTTGTCATTCACTGCGGTCAACTCAGTACGGATTTGGTGTTTAATTTCCATCTTAAACTCATCACACTGTGTTTTTAAAAATCGCTGACACTCCGCGGCATTCTTTTCCGATATTTGCCGTTGTTCCACAGCATTTTGTTCCAATTTCTGTAAAATCATTGTCAACAATGACGCGTTTAGTTCCGGTGGTGTGATTTCTTTATCTTCCGGTATCTGTGTGTGGTTATTTTCTAATGAAACATCCGAGTGTTGTATTGTGCCCGCTACAGTGTGAGTCTGTGTGTGTTCCGTTTCTCGTGATTCTAAATCTCCGATTAGCTCAGTAGATGCACGGTGGAATTCATTATCAAAACTTTCTTCGTGTGTTCCCATAGTGACAGTGTCTGTGTCTAAAATGTTCACAGAAATATCACTCGCGATTTTCCCAGAACGAAGTTTCATACGAATCTATTATGTTTTACGTCGCTCTCATCAAAAACCAACAATTTCCACAACAAAATTTATTCAACAAACAACTGAAATTTATTTCCGGCATGAACAGCCCTCAAAAATGTAAAATTATTTTCAACGCGATATTAATAACGTGCCCCAAAACATGAATCAATTACCGCACTATCAACTGCAACACACATCATCATCTTATAGAACTGATAAGAACAGTTGTATATAACAACACAAAGCGAAAACAAAAACCATCATAAATTGAAAGAAACACAAATCACCAGCACAAGAACATCAGCAATCATCACGAGAGCGAATGAACAACAACAACAAAATAATCACAAAAGAACACCAGCAATCCTTACAAAAGCGAACAAATACAAGAATTATCATCACATATAACTGGTCAAAACAGTTTGATCATTCCCAAAACAAAACGAAAAAAAACAATGAAGAACGACAGCGAACAAAAATTGTTACCATGCTGCCAACTCAAAACAAAACAAAAATACATACAAAATTTAATAAGTAATTTGGAGGCTACGCTATGCATTTCTTGTTTCCCGATTAATCATTTTAAACGTGGCTAAAGCTGATATGCATTATTATTAATTTTTGATAAATCTTTCACTGCCAATAATGATTTAGTATCAGAACCTTAATCATTCTGATATAGACAAGCCCCGAGTTGGGAGCCAATGAAATGCTCTGTCTATTCTCGTATCTGAGTGAGCACTTTGTAATGATTATAATTTGATTTCTCAGTTTAATTCATTTAATTAATTACTATGATTAAATGATTCAAAGGGCTCCATTCCAAAAAGGGGAAGATTAAAGGACAGAGTATTGCCTCACAATTGAATGGGACCATAAATGAAATTAATTAAAGACAACTGTATTTTATTGTAGCAATAAGGAATAAAAAAATACTAAATTAATCTGAAATACATTCACAGGAATCATTATTAAAACTTGGAGTTCTGTTCCAGAAGGGCGCAAGTTGGTTTATCAATAACCAGTTCCACGGCTAGCTCACTGAAGTTTAATGGATAATTGGAGACTCGATAAGCAATTTTCACTGTTGTCAGGGTCGCACTGGGTTTTTAATCACTATGGCAGTGAGAGTTACTCATTTGCGGATGCAGTACATTAATACCATCGTTGATGCGCCGCTGTAAGCCGTATGCAATACGATCAGTGATGCAAACTGTATTCGTAGCACCATACAGAAACACTTCCGTACCACCACAGCTCTCGTTCTTCCCGTGTCACGTTTCGCAGCCATCCCCTTCTCTCCGAACACCCCAGCATGCAGAAGGTAGACTCGCCTACCCCCTCCTTTCCCTGAACGTGCATACTTCAAGGTCTTTCTATTGTGTGTTTCCCGCTAGCTGACAAGCCGGCACCAGCCTGAAGGAGTCCTTTGTCACCGAATTCGATGGCTATAGGCACATTCACTAAACGCAAAACTTGGCATTTTTAATCACCCTTTCTAATGAAAATGTGGTGACTTTTTGAGATCACCACAATATCTCTGGTCATAATTTAACATATTAACGTGATAATACGTTTTACTGTTAATAGCATAAATTCATATTACTTTAACAAATTTTATGCCGAAAACTGACTGCATATATGTTGCTTGTTTGGTATTAATATGTTTGAAATTCTTAACGTAGTTATACTAACAAACAAACAAACAAACAAAAACAAAAATCTCTACGGAATATATTCCGGAGAAACACAAATTTCACTTTGTCGTAAGTGAACACAAATTAAAACTAAATGAGAGAGTTGGGAATCATTCACTTCAAGATTACGAATTTATGTAACATTTGATTACTTTTAGGGAAAGATTTATCTTGGAGTTTTATAATTTTAACAGCCAAAATTTTAAAATATTATTGGTTGAGAGTAGAAAAGAGTATTACCATCCTGACGTGAAGAAAGATATGGTTACATTACAAGAATGCTTCATGAAATTTCAGGACGTAAAGTTTTCTGAAATATCGAAATTATACACAATTGTTTTTCTCTATGTTAAACCTTTTTACCCGACAAAAATTTTACTTGTTAATAATATTTCACTACAGTCAACAAGAGAATCTATCCTTATTATTGCTTAGTGGTGAATATGTATATAATTTGCAGTTCTTTTACCGTTTAATGTTCTGTTTTATAACGTTACAGTACACAAATGTCAACAAAATAGAAGCTTACTCTACAGATGTTCTATTAAACCACCAATTCTCACACTCCCCATCAGAGATATTCACCTCACATAGCCTATACTCGTTATAACATTATACTAGATGACCCATGCGAAAATTTCGCGAATAATGAATAGTAAGGTTGCGGGGTAACAGGATGAAAGAAGAACCTCCTCATTTGTTTCAATTGTTTATTTGTTTAGTGTAATAGGTACGAAACAAAAGTTGACGCCAGTGAAGCAGTTTATTAATATCTCTGTGATATGTGCTACTGCTATCTAGCGGCTGGGCTCTGAACTGTGTCATGAGTGCGACATTCAGAGTTATTACTTTTTCTCTTTAAGGGTCAAATTCCGAAAAATTTAGTTCTAAATTTATAATATTGCCTGAGTGGAGGCCTTAATCTTTTAAATAAAACCTCATTTATCTATTTAGACTAGGAGTCAATGGAGATAAATCACTCGAAACAAAAAAAAGATGTTTTGGAAATAATGATGTTTTTGTCCTTGAACGGTCGACTTCCGAAAAAAAAAACCTCTCTTAAAATATGATGTGACCATGGCGGAGACCTTAATCCTTAAAATGATAACTCGTTTATCTATATCGGTTAGATATCAAGGGAGATAAATGGCTCGTGACACAAAAACGTGTTGTAGAAATATTGATACATTCGCCCTTTAAGGATTGAATTCCGAAATATTCCTTTTTTAAAATATGGTTTGACCAAAGTGGAGATCTCTAAATAATACCTCGATTTCGGTCGAGATATCAAAAGACATAAATGTCACGAAAAAAAAAAAAAAGAAATACGTTATGGAAATAATGATAATTTTGCCCTTTAAGGGTTGAATTCCAAGAAATTCCTTTCTTAAAAAATGATTTGACGACGGCGGAGACCTTAATCTTTAAAATTAAACCTCATTTTTCTATATCGTTTACAAATCAATAGAGATAAATGGCTCGTAGCACAAAAATGCTTTTTAGAAATATTAACACTTTTGCCCTTTAAGGGTCTAATTGCAAAAAATCCTATTCTAAAAAAATGTTTTTACCAAAGAGGAGACCTTATTCTCTAAGATAATACCTCATTTCTCGATTTCGGTTAGATATCAAGGGAGGTAAATAGCTACTGGTAAAAAATACGTTATGGAAAGAATGGTAATTTCGTCCTTTAAGGGTCAAATTTTCAAAAATTCCTGTTTTAAGATATGATGTGGCCACAGCGTAGTCTATAATCTTTATAATGAAACCTCATTTATCTATATCGGTTAGATATCAAGGGAGATAAATGGCTCGTGACACAAAAAACAGCATTTTCAAAAATTTTGCCCTTTAAGGGTCTAATTGCTAAAAATTCCTTTCTTAAAATATGATGTGACCAAAGTTGAGACCATAAGCTTTAAAATGACACCTCATTCATAGATTTCGGGTAAGTATAAAGGGAAATAATGGCTTGTGACAAAAAAAACACCTTATAGAAATAATAACCAGATTTGATTGATGCACTTTCTTGAACTGGGCGAAACTTATTCTGTTGCCCTTTGCGACATGAGAGAGATGCGAGTGGGCCAAGACATTTCTATTCCTGTTGCTGTTGTCACGACGGATTTATGGATTTGACAGTTCCAACGTCTTCCAAACATCGAAGCTGTGCGATGCGTCCGGAGATCCCACGGGAAAGAAAACAGCAAAATAAATCAGACGGCAGCGCATGTGGAATGCCAAGTGTTTCCCTACATATATTATTCACTGCCATTTTTTTTGCCCTCCACGGAGTTCTGCGCGTTTGTCTCCTAAATTTCTTCCAGCAGACTGCGCGCGTTCTGGAACGTCCTCGCAAACTCTGACTCTTCCTTTTAGACTGACAAAGTTGTGCGCAAACATCTCGATCACGGAACGCATGCACCCTCTGACCTGTTTCCGACCCCGGCGATATGTGTTTCCGTACACAAACTTTTATTCCTCTGGGAAGAGAGAAGATTTTTTAACACTGGGAGTTCATATTTTACAAGTACTGACGCTGTTATTTCTGCAAGCCTCTACAATCTAACAACCTTGTTTGATGAAGCAAGACATGATCTTCTATCTCACCTCCTATCTCCCCAACGTCAGAGAATTGTTTAGGACTTATATGGCAAAGACTATAAAGGTACTCTGATACAATCAATAATATTGTTAATACTACTGACAATGATGCTCATTGAACAGACTGTATTGATTATCTCTGTGCTGTAATTTTTATTGTTAATCCGATTGATAACTTGTTGGATTTTTTTTTTTGGTGAAATTGAAGGGAAACATTGAAGGGCAGATTGAACGTCTACGCGTGTTATTAACAATATTTTTTTCAGTCGTTTGTTAGTCACAGTGGATGAAATTTCGAGCACCAAGGACAGGTCTACCGGGTACTGTAGGCTTTTATCATTCTTAATTGTCATAAGTACCTAGCGCATAAACAAAATAAGACTGAAACTTCAAAATTTTCACCATGTCATTTGTTTCACTGACACAAAATTTTGTAATATTATACACTGGAGAAATAAAGGGATTGAAAGAATATATGTATTTTCTTCTTTCTTCTTAATATGGGTTTACAGCTCGTTGAGCAGAAAACTTTTTTGAATTATTTTTACCTGACAACTTCAGAGTTGTCGGTTTGACACTACTTTTTTTAGCGAATCTATCTCAAAAACGCTATTATCTGTTAACTTCAAACATATCTGAAATGTTGCCCATACCTTGTATTTAAACGACAAATACTCCAATGTTTATATGTTTGCAGAGAAACAGATAAAAGATTTCATTCCAAGTTTATTTTGCCTTCTGCTAATACTATTTTATTAATAGTGCTCTTTATTCAGGCTGTAGTGTATCGTAACATACGTATCGTAAACTTTATTGGAAGTTGACAGTTGGACTAGCCGTGCGAGCGGCAACGTGGAGCATGTTCCTTGGTCGTAAATGTGTCGAGCATCGACTTTTGTACCGAGCGAACAACTTCTGACCTACCACATGCAAGATATCTTTTAAGGTCATTATAGTACAGAACAGTATTTGCGCGTGGTACGACTGGCACTAGTCTGTTTATTTAAAGTTGACTAGGTTGTTCGAACGAAAATTTCGCGAATTAAATAGAATGAATAGAGAGGTTGATGGTTTGTAGTAGGTTGAACGAAGTATCGGCTGATTTATAGTAATTATTTGTTTAGTGAAATAGGTACAAAACACAACGTTCTTCTAAACAATTAAAAAAAACTTTTTAAGTCGTAAAACATATGGTAATTTTCGTTATTATACAAAACATTACTTAATGGGGAAAAAATATATGTAAAGCTCTTTACGGTTGATAACACACACACACTTCACCGATATATCTGCTACCAAGCGGTATCGCAATCAAACCTTATCGACAGCAGCGAAGCCTAGCGGCTTGGATCTGAACTGTCTCATACGCGTGACCTTGATAGTTGTGCCCTTTACGGGTTTACTTCCCATTAATTCTTTTATTAACTTATGATTTTATCGAAACTGGGACCTTAATGTTTAAAATTAGTTCTCAATTATTATTTTGTGTTAGGTACGAACAAAAATAATTGGCTCGTCAACACCATTAAAAATAATATATATATCGGCCTGAGTCGAGGATTGTTGGAAATCGGTCAGTGGTCTGCAGGATCAATTCTGGCATGATTTTGGGAACCCTACCTAAACCGTATCTGAGTGATCCCGCTTCACGCGTCAGGCTGTGTGTGGGATCAATGACTCACACGCGTCTGCTTTTTATCCCCCACGGGCACAGTGTCCGCACCTCTTTCCAGCCGCACTCGGATATATTGCCAGTGACGAGTTGGATCCCGCTCCGCACGCTAAGACGGCATTCAGGCGCGGACAGCTGTTTTCATTGCGGCTATTGTGGACGTTTTAATATATCGGCCGTGTCTGTGTGCGCCTGGCACAAATCCACGCGGCAGCTGCAGCTCCCATTGAGTCGTGGACCCACGATTACCCACCGCAATCATTTATAAACGAAGCCAACCCTCCGCACACCACGCCGACGCCATTCGTCACCATTTGTAATAGTTTGTCGTCTGTATTTCCACTGGTACGAAACAATCTTCCACTTCTTCCACTCTAGTTACCATTCCATCCTTCCTGTATATCTATCAGAATTGTCCATTGTCTATTTCACGTACTCTCAATCTTCGACTGTAAAATCACCGATTGTCACCCAGTATGTTCACATATTACTAATGCTATCTTACTATTTCTCTTCTCTATGACCTCTCCACTGTCCGAGTTCACTTCCGTTGAATAATATAGCTCCTTCAGATCAACTGAGCCTGATAGGTGATCGGAAATAATGGGGTCTGTTCTTCGAGATTGAGGTTTTCCACGGTTTCTCGAAATATTTCCTTTCGAGTGCTAGGATGGTTCCTTCTAAAGGCAATAGTACAATTCTTTCCCATTCCTCGTTCCAAATTCTCTTCCACCTCTGATAACCTCGATGTTGACGAGGTGTAAAGTAAGAATAAAAAGAAAGTCCTTCAGATATGACCGATATTTTCAGATAATCGACATCTCCTAAATAGTTACGATTCCTTTCTCCCCGGAATGGAAAGTCATCAAACTCTATCTTAATTGGTTGCTAATCAACAAAAATACAGGGTGATTCAAAATGATTGTCGCTGTTTCAAAAAATTCCTACACTTAGCACAATTGAGATACGAATTTGAATCTTATTTTGATGTGTAAAGAAACTCATCAAATGTTTTTACATCCATTACAAATGTTCGATATGTGCGCCCTGTGTCACTCTGCACACATCTATGTGATAGTCCATTTCATCCCACACGTGACGCAACATGTCATCAGAAATGTTTAGAAAGGCGGCCCTGATCCGTTCTCTCAGTTGCGGTTTTAAAGCCTGAAGCAGCCCTAGGCGATAGGCTTTCAGTTTTAGGCGTTTTCGTAACGCGCCAAACTGTGGTTTGCGGAATGTTCAGTTCTCTGCTGCCTCCTCTTGTTGATTTCCGCGGGCTACGTTGATAAGCTTCTCCGACGCGGTTCACGTCGACTTCCGACACAGAAGGACGCCCACTGCTTTTCCCTTTGCATAAGCAGCCCTTCTCCACGAACTGCGCATACCACCTCCGAATGGAATTGTTTGAAGGTGCATCCTTCATAAATTTTTTTCAAAAGTGCCGTTGGACAACGGTAACTGACTGACACGCGTGAAAATCTAGAGTGCAAAAAGCCTTCTCTAAAGCGTTAGCTGCCATATTGCAAACACTGACTCCTGCGGAAAAAAACGTAACTACAAGATTAGCGGCTGCTACAAAACAAAACTTTGAGAGTTTGTCTATTCATCCATGTAAAGATAATACTTGTATGTTTAGTACACAGCCGATAAAAAATTCATGAAACCCCAAAAATCATTTTGAATCACCCTGTATTAAGAAGCGCACAGAGAATTGTCTGCTTTTGTGGTTTCAACGGCAAGAAGTAGTTAGTTATACTCACGCTTTGCTTGAATCCCCAGTATTACAGTAAAGTGCGCCAAATAACCTTTGAGAGTCATAACTGACGTGTTAATATCGCGGCGATGTGCCGAGGAGATCCTGAAAACGTTTTCCGTTTCTACAGTGAAATTTTTTCGTTGTGAGTCCCAACAAGCTTAACACGTGGCAGCTAATAGCTGACGTGGCAAGAACTTGCCTTCAGGACTCTGACATCTTCTCATTGTTCACAGTCTCTTATACAACCATAATCGGAAAAGGGAACGGTTGTGTGATAAGTGTGAAATATGCGTGAGGAGGTATGGGCTAGGTAACGTTATCTGGGGACAACACATCTCATGTGTAATCGTAAGTTTTCCCGGCGGATCTGATGTTTGAAGATCTCTCGGGCGTGCAGACGGGTCATTTGGTCGTAAATGTACGAATTTTCGATGGCGTACCGTGCCATCATCTTCAGGTAGCGCTACCTGAAGATGATGGCACGGGACGGCATCGAAAATTCGTACATTTACGACCAAATGACCCGGCTGCACGCCCGAGAGATCTTCAAACAACACATCTCATGATAATGCTTTTTGAAAAACAGAGAAAAATAACGCTCCCTACTCAGACAAACTAATTATTTGTGTCGAGCTCGACAATTAATTTTCAATGCTTTATAAATTTCAATAGTTTACAGTTGCTGATAATCAAAGTGTAGTGGTCAGTGCGGCTGGTCTGATTCAAAAATGCTGAAGGTTCAATTCTGGACTAGAGCATGGGTGATTTTAATTTGCTGTGCTGGGTAGTATATCCATCATCTTCAAATAAATGCATACTGTAAACGAACTAAAGCATTAAAGATATTTGCCGCAAATTCAATTCTATTCCAACTCTTCTTCTTGGCGTTACTAATTTTTATTATTAGCTTGTTGATATAACATCGTCTCCCATGTCAGTACAGTTCTATATGCTTCAGTCTGCAAAAAATCAGATCAAAAAACAACCCAGCAGTAGATGGATATTAATTCCTCGGTGATGGTGAAATTATATCTTAACAGGTTTTATTACATAAAAAGCTGTACGTGTTACAGTGAATTCAGGTAATAAACATCAACACTTGTGAAATAATAACCGCGAAACATTGTGAAAATATTTCCAGATTCTAATAGGAATTCACCTTTCCATCTGGAAAACAGACGGCATTTGCTGACCATTTTCCTTGCTAATTATTGCTAGTTAACAAAACAGTAAAATTGCGTATAGATGTTCGTTTCGATTATACTTGAGATTATTCTCCATAATATGGAACAGTAGGTTAAGACTTTCGATGATGACAATAAAAGTTAGCACTTACCCATATTTACCAAAATAAATTACACACATAATTTGCTTGTATAAATACTTTTAATTAATACTTATTGATTTAATACCTACAATAAATTGTTGTACGTACCAGCGCCAGCCATGAACTGAAGCCAATGAACAAACTTTCTTCTGAGTTTAATGAAGTATGAAAGAGAACATTTTGACCTGATTTAAAAATTCGGCATTCAATAATTTAGTTTCATACATTATGGAGGGATATTAAATGCATAATTGTAAGAAATTACAGGAGAGATGTTTCTGTGACTCCGTTTGGAGTCATTAAGGATGAAGAAAGAAACACTACTAAAAAAATATTAAATTTAAAAAAATGTGGAGCTTTCCCCTTACTTCTCAAGGACACTTTTAAGGACTTGGTAAAAAGTTGTAGGTAAAAACAGTTATAATAGATTTCAGACATCAAGTTGACTTCATTATTTTATTCACAGTATTTTAATTATGTAATTGCGCCCAATATTCTTGTTTTGTCCACACTGAATCTATATGCAACAAAATTCAGTTCGGTCAAAGTAATTTCCATCCTAAACGAAAACCAAATTTTTAAATCGAAACTTCGTTTTTAATTGTAATTTTTTCTCTCAATTCTCAATATACGGTCTGTATGAAAAATCAGATACACAGAAGGAAAAAAAAGTTGAAGAAATATTTGTATAAATCTGAAAAAATAACAAGTTTAATATAATCATATGCGCTATAAATAGGTACAATTTGATTTATGTATTCCAGCGCTTACTGTACAGACCAAGACTGTTGATATTGTTCTCTGCTCCCCCGCTTTCCCTAAGCTGTTGTCGACCAAGTAGAACACGGAACATATTACTCGTTAACTAATTACGAGCCCTCTTAAGACGGAGATCAAAGCGTCGAACGAGCTATTCGGCGCCGCAGCGACTGTGGAAAAAATTGCGGAGCCAATTTCGTAGTTTGCGACTGTGACTTTACCGTAGCGCTGTTTGGCGGGGTGCAGCCTTTGTGGCGCGCGGCCTTTGTTAATTATTAGCCGTTGATTGTAGCTCGCTGCTCCGAGGCAGTGTTTTTACAAACTCGGCCCGCCTCACTCTCACAGAAGAGCAATTGAGCACCAGGCCAGGCCGGAGAGTCACGTGGGTGTTCCAGTCCTGATAACTTCTTTACAATTGGACACTGGTACCATTGCCTTAGTCTTCTTCGTGAAGTAACGATTTTTAAAATCACACTGAAGATTTGACTGAAGGCATACGGAGAAAATGTGGCGTTTTTCTCCAGTATATAGTAACCAAATCGTGTCAATGCAGCAGCAACACTCATTTTGAGGCAAAACGTTTGACTCTTTGTAACATCTTGAGGAGTCGAACCCGTAGCAATAAAACGATCCCTGTCACAACAACGACGTATCAGTTGAAAGTTTAAAAAAAAAAAAAAAAAAAAAAAAAAAAAAAAAAAAAAAAAAAAAAAATAAGTAATTCATTCTGAGGTTCCTTGATTTTACTTTTATAAACAAATGTAATACATTTTTGCAAGACTGTTATGCAAATCGTACACTGTCTTCTTTATTTCAGAAAAATACCTGCACTTTGTAGCACCGAACTGGAATTGCAAAAAAGATTCAGTAATTTTGTTTGGTATCTTGTTTCAACATATTTTTACTAAAATTACATCTTAATTCAGGATATGTCGTTGTAAGTTTGTTAACTGAACCCAGTTATAAATCTTGTTCTCTTAAAAGCAGTTTTTTAATTTTCTGTGATATTTTGAGTATGTCAGTAGAAATTTATTCCATATCAGGAACCATAAATATACAGCATAAACTGTTTCGCTTTTTTCTGACGTAGTCGAATTAACTACCAAAGATTTTCGTGATGTGATATAGTTTCACATGTTCTTAAGACAATATGATTTTTCTTACTTTACACTGAAACAATAAGTTTAATGTTTCATCCACGCTGTAGAATATCATACAGTTTAGTATAAAAACGTACTTTACGCTGTGCATGAAGGAGTTATTTTGTGCAACAGATTTTTCTCTTGAATTATCAGTAATATCACTTGTCTTTGCCAGTACTGAAAGTAGAATCGCCTTGGAAATGCATTTTAATAATAAACTGTTTACTCTTAAAATTTCTATATATTTTATGTTTGACCATCTTCAAGCATGTATTTCTCTATTTAATATCATTGTATGTAATTTGTTAAGAAACTTAATCACGATCAATAAAAATATACGTACATAGACGATCTTTTTTATTTTTTGATGTTTAATCCTTCATAGCATTTTTGAGGGCATATTTGTAAGGCGATTCTGTCTGAAAATGACGTTAATATTCGTATAAGATTGCAGGGAGTCCCTAAAAATCGTGTTCAAGACACACTTCAACCACACAACATTAGAGTCCAGGCGAGACATGGGCAAAATTTATTTAAGGGGAGGACCAGATAAAATAATTTTTTTTATCTAAGCGGAACGAAAAAAATTGAAAAAAAAACCTAATTTAAGTGATAAACTTTATTTTTGATTTTTAATTTGGAGCCTAGACTCTAGGCTGTTGAGTGGCTCCAAGTTCAATTATGCGACACGTCATTGAACGCAGCCAGACTAGTACCTTACTACAGAGGCGTATGACGCTCGATATTGCATTCCATAGACTAATCTTCATTCATGCCATGCCGTGCGAGCGATGTATGAAGTGTTCCTGAGGAATCCGGCAACGCAGCCGAGACAAACAGGAGCATTTACATGAGTCCGCCACTGACCATGGTCCAGTACCCCGAGCACGTAACAAGCACTCTTCCAAATATACTGAGCATGTGCGTGGGACGACCTGCTCGCAACAGGAGAGAACGGACTCGGTGACGCCATATTGCCGTCCACTACCCAAGGAGTTAACTGCTATCTGCTTACGTCAACATACATAGTTCCTAGAGGAATTAAAGAGCGATTCGGCAATTCATTCCTGGGTTTCCTGCCTCGAAAACTGTAGATGTACCCTTATCACGATCATTATCTCCGGCAATGCTTGCTTTTTGTATGTGAGTATTGTACCATTTCACGTTAATGACGTTGAATTTTCTGATCCAGAAGAAAGGAACTTGTGAAAAATCATTACCATAAATTCGAGATTACTTCGTCAAGAAGAATTTCCTAAACTAGTTTTCATAGTTCCTAGTAATTTTAATGGAATCTTTTTAGATCATAGCATTTAATTTACTGAATTAAATATTTATATTGATTAACATTTGAAAATAATGACGAGATTTGATATATGGTATGTGGCGCGTACTTTGGTAGCGAATAACGAGAGAGGTTGAGCTTAGATCATGCGTAACGCCAATAATCGAGGCATCATGTCGCCATATCTCATTAACATCAGATTCAGTGTAGAGGAAAGAGGAATAAGAAATTAATTTATTTGAGAAGCTGCAGAGAGAGTATTACTAAAGTATAGAGGTGTTTTAAAGGCACATTAAAAGCGTTTAGAAGAAGAAGAAACGAGAGTAAGAAGATATGTGATTACTTACGCTTGTTATTCTTTTCATAGCTACCGAGTGTTCCTAAGGAGAAGAATTGATTGTTTAAAGAATGTTTAAATCCGTCAGGTCTGACTTTCGTGTTGAGTGTTTCATTCTTGAAGAAGAAAACGTAAATTATATTGGTTGCTATCTGTATAAAGAGCAGATTATGGAAATCGCCTATTGACTACCACATCCGAAGTAACAATTCGGTATTGCCTTTCAGTTTAAAGATGGAATTATAACATAGCGGAATAATATTTGGAGAGCTCACGTGTAAAAGAAAATTGTATAATCCACTTATGACCTAAAATGAACGGATAGCGTCAAGTATTGGGCCAAACGTATCACAAATCAACTATTTTCATACATAAAGCTATGGTAGATATGTTTAATACGTACAGGAACTTGTAATCTGAGGAGCAGTAGCTCGAATAAACATACTTAATAGTATATTGATGGTTCAATTTATGTGTTATAAGAAATTATTATTTATGACATAACTCTGAACTGTGCCTGCAAAAAATCATTTAAATCATCTATATCACTTTCACGACTTTACTCAATAGAATACTTGGTGGAGACCGAAATATAACAAACCTGCAATGTTTCATACGTATCTAGGTGGCAATTCAGATATCCAATCAAATAAAACTCACAGTTTGGTTATTAAATGGCCGTCGTAAGTTTAACATTCTGGTTGAGTACTCTTCCTTCGGGTTGAGGGTAACTTTTTAACGATCCCAAAATGGGACCCGTCACGTGAGCTGTCGCGTTATCTGTCAGTCAGCAGACCATTTCAGATGTCTCTGAGGAAGATGGCGGAGCTAGTGTCGAAATATCGTGTTTCCACAACATAGTCCGGTGGTACACCCGTAAAGACTTCATTGCAGTCACACGCGGGGAAAGTTTCATTTCTTAAATACCAAATAAGTTTCGCACTGCTTCTTGTCGGTCCATTATAACTACTCTCATCAATGTATGAACGGATCGAGCATTGTCTTATATAATTATTTACTTACGAGATGCATCCATTCATAGGGCTAGAAGGGAAAGTTTCGATAGTTAGATGACACAGGTACCGCTGTGAATGGTCTTTTCAGTCTTGGGAAGATTGTTCTTTGAGGAACTTATCATGGAAAGAGAAAGATTGTAAAAACATAATCAACAACAACATCATAAACAAAAATTTTGATGCCTCTCCGCACTAAGAAGTCATTCACCAATGTCATTGCGTTTATGGATCTTCATGATGCTCTTTATCCACCATTCGCAGTTGTGTGCGTTCTCTGAAAGCATAATTTTTCTTTTCAAAATTCTGCAGATCTTGAATGATAGTGGCCGGGATTCAAACCAACGTCCTGCTGAATGCCAGGCCCATAAGTTAACCGCTGGAACTACCAATTCACCCATCAGTTTGTCGTAACCCGAAGTGTTCCTGCAAATTTTAACAGGAGCAACTTTAATTGCAAACACAGTGGTAGAGTTGCTTCAAATTGTTTGAGACATAAATGGCATTAGATTGAAGTGTATTCTTTGACTGGTCCAATGGATATGTGTGGGAATCAACAAAAATATTAAAAAAAAAAGAAACCCTTGCCTAAGTAGTATAATGTACCAGAATTACTTGCACGCCAAAAAAAAAAAGGCTTTGTTAGCTCGAAGCCTAAGTTAATTCACTACATTTTACCACTAAAATTGGGTGAAGTTTAGCACTGCCTACCACAAAATCTAAACATCATCTTCGTTTCACTGAAGCAAGTGAGTGATTGTTTGACGCTCTTTCCCGGTATTCGGAGCAAGCGAATACGACCCAAGGTCTGACCATTCAGATTCCGGATTTTTATTGTTTCCCGAAATCACTCCACGCAAGTGCTGGGATACTTATTTCGTAAGAGCATGTCCGAATGTCTTCCTGTTTCCTTATCCTTCATCCTACCACCGCTCTAGAAGGATAGTAAATTAAGTTCCTCAAAAGAATTCTTCGACCCGTTCTCTCTACTTTCCACTAGCGCTCAGATTTCCTGGAAGTTTACCGTATCAGTAACTCTATGAGGTTATTGCGATTCTTGAGGAGTATAACTGCGCTGAAAGGCTCCCCATGAGCAGTGAACACACGTGCCGATGTCTGTACGTGGCGCCCATTTGCATATGAAGGCTGCCCCACAATCAGCAGGCCGACCCAACTCTTTGTGGACCCCTCACAGCTCGCATGCACACGAAGCGGCTTTTTCATCCTCTGTCGTCTATATTCTTCCGGTGAGGCTTCGAGAAATCTTCCGCTGCCCAACCATCTTTCAGTCACGCCACGTACCACTCTGCAAAGCGCAGTCGTTCCTCCAATAGCTCCTCGCGCAAAGGTAACAACAACAGAGCACTGGCAAGGCATTTTATGCAAGTGTGAAGGGCCAACGCACCTCTGCCTACGAGTCAACCAGGACAGGCTACGTTACTGAGAAACTAAGAACTGACTGCTCAGTGGTAAAAAGAAATGCGATACATTTTGTTTCTCTTTTTTCCTGTCATCAATCTCTCCACTGGTTTGACACAATGCGCCATCTCTTCCTATCTTGCACTAACCTCTTCATCTCAACGTACCCATTACAACCTACATTCTCAGTTATCTACTTCCTATATTCTATTTCTTGTATTCCTCTACAGTTCCTACCTTAGTTTGTCCACAAGCAATTTAATCAGCCCTGCATGTCTCAAAATATGACCGACCATTCTGTCTCTTCTTTCTGCAAAATTCTTCCACAGTTTCTTTCCTCACCCATCATATCCGAAACACGTTCATTTCATCTGACCAATTAATTTTCGCTTCCTTCTGTAGCAGCATATTTCAAATATTTCAATTTTCCTTCTTTCTAATATTCCAAACTCTATGCTTTGCTATAATAAAGTGCTGTTCTTCCCACATAAAGTTTAAAATTTTTTTTCTCAGTTCTAGATTAATACCTGAAACCAGTAACGACTCGTCGTTAAAGGCTCTGAGGCGGAGCCGCCCAAAAAGATATATTAAAATATGTTTTTAAATAGAGTAATACAGAATTTAAATTAACAGGAAGTATTTCGAGAATTTTCCACACACTTTTAAACACTGACAGTCATTATTTTTAGAACTGCTGATATAAAAGAATGGTTCGCAAACGGGTAGTATTTTTAAGGCTGCACGTTTGTAACGCCGTTGCATTGCATGTAGCAGAGGACTGGGGGCGTGGCTTTTACGGAGTATAGCTCTTATGGGCTTGTAGAGCCTACGGCAGTTGTACAAACACATCAAGATTTTCTTGTAACGCTAGTTACAACGTAGGGAAATCAGCAGAGTGGTTGAACTTCCACTCTCGAATTCCTATCTCTGTATCTCCAGACGTTAAATATTTATGTTTTGACAATGTAAAGGATACTTTTATGTTTCTGGCGTTTGTATTTGTATCAACCATATTACATGCATCCAGCAAAAATTTGTCGTACGATTAGATTAAATAAATGCGCGAAACGTATCAGTATCTAAGTTGCTAAATGTGTTTGCATGAGAAAGTGTGTTATTTTGAAGTTTCTTTTTGTGAGTGTGTTGTGCGGTTGAGCCTGAACTCTTGTGAGTTATATTTTCGTTTTTGAGAATAGCTGCAGCTATCCGGCGGCGCTCTGAAAGTGCAATATGAATTCGGTTTGCAATTTACTGGGAAAAAATTTGGAACACGAGCTTCGGTAGGACTTTGACCGTAGGGATAAAAGATTCACAACTTTCCCCAGCATAAAAACCTCGAGCCTCTTTTAACATCTTTCACATGTTTCACTATTAACAAAGTAAGTTACAAAAACAGTATTTTCATTAATTTCATTTATTTTCTTAAGAGTAATCATTTTTAAAGACCATTTTAATCGATTAATCATCGCTTACGAAGAGCTGTCTCATTTCTCTGTTCTCAATACATTATGCTGATTTGTGACTGAAGTAAATATCGCCAAAAAAATTCAAACATAAAAGAATATTTCATTAAACCATATTTTGTTAGAAATCCACGTTAAACTATAAGATCCAAAGAAAAGGAACTGGCAGTCTAATTTTTGACACAATGGCTTAATATGCATCCTTCTGGGGGATCCATCCAACCTCGGGGTTGTGGACTTAGTTAATTATAATTTTAGCATAGTCTTTGTACCACTTTTAGCAGTGTAGCTATACAAGAACAGTAGCATACGCAGCTCGTCCGAGCATGGCATTCCGATGGACGTGGTTTCACATCACCGTCTGGCTATGCAGATTTCGATTTTCCCTCATTTCCTGAAATTACTAGAAGCTAATGCCGGTTTGGTTCCTTCAAAGGATCATGGCCGAATTCCTTCCTTCTCCTTGCTCATAGTTCTCTCCCAAGCTTCTAACAACTTCGATGTCGACTAGACGTAAACTTCACCCCCCCCCTTTTTCCCCAATAAAAAAAACTACGTTATACATCAAAAATTTTAAAACACAACTTTAACACCTTGCATATTCGCAAGATTAATTAAAATGAACTTTTTTTATTTCAGCATTACGCCTTATCGAGGTCGAGGTGATTTGAGACGGAACAGAATGAAAAGGAACAGAAAGAAATTCTGATATAGCCTTTTGAAGGAACCATCC